>CM033350.1:27869063-27890702 GCA_019395295.1 Osmanthus fragrans
CTTGCGGCCATATTTGAGGAGATTCGTACTCGTCTTCTTTGATGACATATTGGTGTATAGTGGAATGGTTGAGGAACATCAACAGCATTTGGAAATCATCCCGAGGACCCTGCAGGAACATAGCTTGATCCAAAAAAATTTCGTTATATGTTTGAAAATCATGCCTAAGAAGCTCATATCAAGGCATAAACATCACTAGTAAAATATCTATATGCCTAACCTATATGTTGAAAGCATGCTTGTAAATTTTGTGATTGAAAATAATTTTCTTTTAATCTCGATATGAAAGTCAACGAAGGATGGAGCTAAAGCAATATGACTATAAAGTTGGCCACTATTATAAAATTTATTTTCCAAAAAATGGGGCTCAAACACAGCCCGAATATTGATAGGAAAAAATGCATGCAAACTATTATCTTAAATACAATTGAGGACGCCCAAAGATTATTACTCAAACAAGGTAACAGTGTAACACTAAAAACAAAATCAGCAAAAGTCTTATAAGAGGATTTAGCATATCAATTTTGATTCTAGGTCCAGGATATGTGGAATGTTTAGCTTAGATTACAACATGTAAATTCTCAATTATGTCGAAAATTTCAACCTTGCTATCAGAATATTCGATAGGTTCAACAGTAAAAATTTCATTTTCTTCACGATGAGGAGTAAGACAACCAGACTTCCTAGCATATGACATGCTCGGCGAAGATAGAAGGTTATGTACCAAAGGTTGGTCTGTCGGTAAGCATCATCTTAGGATTAAGGTGCAGGAATGTCATTAGGAAATATTTTAAGATTCAAATTATGGAGATCTAAATTTAACAATGAGAGCTTCATAAATATCACAAGTATGCAATAGCTCTTTGATGTAGGCTAGATATTTTCTAATAGTGGATATACATTGCCTAAAGTGAAAATAATTGATCTAGCAATTGAGTTTTATAATATATATATATAGGGACGTGTTTGTTACTTAGTATTTGTATCATCTGATCCCACATAGTGAGAAGGTGTTAACCTGGGCGACTAATATCAAGTAAAAAATACTTATAATAACACCTAGTAGATTCAACAAGTTACATATTAGCATGACAAACGACAGGAGATTCAAGTTGTGAAGCCAAATTTTTTTCAAAATTATCAACTCAATCAAGAAACGACTCGAGATAAGTAAGACCCTCAAAATATGGTTGTAACGTAACTTGCCTAGAAGGATAATGAATGTCAGCAATAAAGTACCTAGATGGGGAGTAATTGTTCTAACAAAGGGAAGGAGGAAAGGTAAAAGGGAATGCATGCTATCATGATAATAACTAAAAGAGTTGTTATAGGAACTGTACATGGTGTTATATGAGCTTATATATATATTCTGAAAGCACAATATGTTGATAATTTTTTTTTTTTTTTTTGGGGGGGCTAGTGGTACGGTACAATTTTTTTATATTGTTTTGTGGTATGGATGGAGTGTATCTATCTGGTTTGGAACATGAATGATAGATGATTTGTGTGGTTCAAGATGGAAACAATTGGTAGAGGAGACGGATATCGGAATTTACAAAATTTGTTGGTTAGAGGAAACAACTTGAACCTTGATACCAAATTGACATAGAACAAGAACAAAATTGAGAAAGAAATAAGAGAATAGAGGAGGGAGAAAACAAAGAGAATTTAGGGGGAGAAGAGAAATAGAGAAGAGGGAGTAAACAAAGAGAATTTAGGGGGAGGAGAAATAGAAGGGAAGGGGGAGAAAACAAAGAGAAAACAAAGAGAATTTAGGGAGAGATTATCAAGTCATTTCATATCAAAGTCGTTTATTACAATGCATTAGTCTCCTGTATATAGGGTTTAAATTAGTCTTAATTGAAATAGGAAAATATTATAAAAATCTATAAAATCAAACTCTAATTGTGTTTCCTAAAATATCATCAAAATTGAAAACTAATTCCTATCACATGAGAATTAAAAAAATTTGGGAGTACTATTGAAGAAAATTCAAAAATATATTGAAATAGGGTTGAGGTTAGGGTAGAGATACTAGTGGACAGTAAAACCCTTTATAGATAAAAAAAAAAAAAGAAAAAAAGAAGAGTTTTTTAGTAGTAGGATGCTCATATAATCATGAAACTACATGTAGCTTAACAGTTGTGTTAACATAGGAACGCAGCTCAACCAAGAACTCAACAAGAATAGCACAATGGAAGTGAAAGAGATGAAGGAAGAGAGGAGAGACAAGAATTCCATCCTGCACCAGCACATACACCCACATATATAGAAGAGGGAGAGAGAGAGATCATTAAATGAAGAAAAGAAATTAGGAACTTTAGAGGAGTGCAACTCATTGGTTTAGAATCCTGTTATATGTATTCACGATAGAAGGTAAATATTTATACATAAGATCCCTAAATAAAGCTTTAGAATACTTGACAGTCTATTTATAAGACTAAATCATACACTTTTTAGAATAGTCTCAACCTGATCATATAGACCAACTATGATTGCCAAAATAAATAATTGTTCCCTATCAAGATAATTCTTCAAAAAAATTTTACAATATACAAGGTCTGTGTGATTCCATAGGTCCAAAGTGGGGTTTGCTTTTTGCGAGTAAATATTCGGAGCATTTGAAACGACAAATTCATAAATACTACAATTACTCTTGCACTATTAAATCGGCTAAATGCTTCCTTGGTTGATTAAGTGGGCTGCTTTTATGTGATTTGTGATTCTTTTAAGCTTCGTTTTTGTCGAACTTTAGAAGTCGCTTTTTTTACTGACAAACCTTAAGACTTACTTTTGAGAAAAGTAACTTTTGAGCTTATCCATGCATGGTCGAGCAATGGCTGATAAAAATATTTGACTTCTGTGAAGGTTTCCTGTTGCAATTGGTGGTCCTGGGCTGGCACCTGGTGTTAGATTCCGCAAAGATGTTCCTGAAGGTGGACTTGCAAACGTCGCTGCAACTGTTATGAACTTGCACGGATTCGAGGCACCAGAAGATTACGAGCCAACCCTGATCGAGGTTGTTGACAACTAGGCAGCTATTCGCGTATCAATTTAAAATTTTAATTCTAGGAGAAAATGATGGTGAGATTGCAGTGTTTATTATCATAAATAAGTACTAGTTTGCTTGAATGCTGTGTGTTTTTTTTTTTTGCAAGTTTGCATGTGAGACACTTCGGCACCATTGAGTTGTGATTGGCAATAAAACGATTTCAAGGTATTATTAAGCCTTTGTTTGGTTTAGCTAGATTTTGATAAAAGTTGGCGAAATATGTGGTTGAAATAAAAGTCATGGGTTTGTGTGGTCGAAAATGAATTTAGAGGAAAAATGAGTCTTAGTGAATGTTTCAGGGTATTTTTCCTTTTAATTATACCTTATATCCAACTTTATGGAATGTTATTTTCTGTATATGTTTTAACGAACTGGCTATAGTTTATTTGGCGCAGGTTGTCATGAGTTGCTACTAGCATTAAAATCTTTTCCCTTTAATTCGAGTTTTCTCGATGGCAACAATGTTTTAATGCTTGCAATTAAATGGCTCAAAGTATGTCTCCGTTTACATGACACCTCGGTATTGTGACAGATAATCGAACACTGGATTTCAACACGTATGTTAATAAATATTCATATCCATAGTGCATTATAATTGTTCGAAACATACATACTTTACTACTCAACTTAGAAGTAAATTAATTATTTTGACCATGTAATAACAGATATCTATCAATCCATCATCTTATAAATGGGCATTGATTAATTATTATTGGAGAGGTCTTTTTTTTTTGTTTAAATAAGAGAGTATGTTCATCTACTTCCAAGTTTGTTAGTAATAAACATGTGTTCATATGTAAGTGATGTTATTGTTTCTTTACTACTTGTGAATAAATTGATTAATGCTTTTGTTTGGAATAAAGCATGGCTCATCGTCCATTGTGAATGGAATAATGTCATTTAACACCGTAGTGTTAGAGCAATAGTTTAGATGGTCATTTTGATAGGTTCAATTAAATGAATAATGTGAAATTGTATTTAAGTGAATTAATCATTTAAAGTCATTCATTTGCCACCTAAACTAGTACTTGATATCACTCGAATGTCAATTCAAGAAGAAAAAACTAAATAACCTAAACTAGTGCTTGATATCACTCTTGTGAAGTCAATTCAATTTTCGTCTCAATTCTATCTTTCTTTAACACTTCATTTCCACATCCAAAATCATTGTTAATGCTGAGAAAAATGTCTCAGTTCAAAAACTTGTTCATAGTGTTCACTATATTTGCATTTGCACCTCTTTGTAGCTTCTGTTACAGTACCAACACTGGTTATCTTTACCGATAGTTCTACAATAGTTCATGTCCACAAGCTCAAAGAATTTTAGCGTTCACATCAAATCTTCCTCCATATAGTGCCAAGGAGAGTGATCCCTTTAAATATCCCCGATTCTTCATTCAAATTTACAATATTCGGCATATAGGAAATATGTTCTCCAATTTGGACTAAAGACTGACATCATTGCTCCAAAAGGCCATGATAAGAATCTTTGAACCAATTCATCCAAGTGCTTTGGTTTATATTGACGGGTTGCTACTTAAATTTCACTCCTAGTCACGACAATCATAAATAAAGCTCAAGGTATCAATTCATTGTTTCTGTTGACCTCGAAAAATGTACTTTCAATGTGGCCAACAGATCCAAGAGCCTCCCACATCCACGCGAGTCTTATTCCTGCACACTTAGACAAACCGTTAGCCACACATGACCTCCTTCGGTGGGGGTAGAGTTGGGCGCGCACACTCCGACAGTCAAGTCAGTTGGAGAACAAAATATACGAGTGTGTGAGGGCTCTAGATGTGAGCCTCCAATGTGAAAGAAATGGGGGTCGGCCTTAGAAAAAAGATATTACAGTAATGAAGTTGATAAGTTAGATTGAAAATCTAAACTTGCATTAACTTTTGCATGACACAAAGTGGGAGCTTTTATAGTAAAAGAATGTGAGTAAGAACCGTTGGATGAAGAATTACGTGGCCTCATCCTAACAGTCGAGACCTCTTGTCATAGTGTCAATCCATTTAATGTTATGACTATTTGAAGCCCTATGTATGACATGTAAGACTAGGATTGACTAGTGAATTTGAGTGAAGCGCCAATGCAGTGTATTGTCATATCATCCACTTGCCATGAGATCTTCAAACATGATCCTCCCTAACATACCCTTGTTGATTCTACCTCTGTTACTGGGGCTTGGATCCATGGGGGTTCATCTAATATGGGTTCGGCTACCGTTTGTTCAGAATGACGTGGAATGAGGATGTAGGTTTCTGCCACGTGGCGGTGGTTAGAGCCCCTATTTATATGAGGCATAACAATGGTCCCCGAAGTCCAGTTATGATTATTCATATAATGTGTGGACTTAAAGCAAGTATAGGAGAAAAGAATGTGGGGGTGATAGTATAGTCCCCGAAGTCCAGGTATAATTATTCATATAATGCGTGAACTTTGAAGGTTAGACAGGAAAACAAATGTGGTAGATGAAGCTACAGAGATGAAATAATCATAGGCAAAGCCATGGACAAGGCTTCGTAAGTGAAGAGGCGATGCATTTAGCAGGCTAGCCTTTTGAACATAGACGAAGTCATGGACGAGGCTTCGTAAGTGAAGAGGCGATGCCTTTAGCAACCGAGCCTTTTGAACATAGGCGAAGCCATGGACGAGGCTTCGTAAGTAAAGAGGTGATGCCTTTAGCAACCGAGCCTTTTGAACATAAGCGAAGCCATGGACGAGGCTTCATAAGTGAAGAGGTGATGCTTTTGGCACACGTGGCGTGATGATTTGACAATAGAACTGGTTCCCAAGATATGGCATGATTGTGGCCTTGACGACTTTCCCTTCTCATGTTACGGGAGCATTTAATGTGTAATGATGATTTGGTTATAGCTGGGAAAGTGACTCGAATTCGTAGTGCGTGTGAGGCACGGGTTGATCAGAGTCGTCGATTCAAAATTATGATGAGTGCCTTTTCGTTTTAATGTTATTGATGTGGGCACACATGTATGGCTGGGATTGAGGCTATGATGAATCTGACAGTTGACCCACAGCCTCTTTCTGTATAAAAGGGTTGAGTTCCTCATTTGTTTCTCTTTTCACTTTTGCGAAATTTTCAAGTATTCAAAGTGATTTTTTTCTAGCTTTCACGAGCCCCTCGTAATTTTTGGTTGGTTTATTTCTTTCCAGCACACAACTGCTCTTCCTTAGCCCTTCGCGTGCCTGTTGTTTTGTGTAAGTAAGAATCCCATCCCATTTACTTTAGTTATTTTCAAAAAAGACGGCCTCTTCTTCAAAGAAAAAGACCATAGGGGATGTTTCTAATGAAACATAGATGGCACTCATATATTTTGAGGCTGGTTTGCCCTTGTCTATTCCAACTGAGAAAATTATGGAGGCGATGGAGGGACCCCGTAGTGCTTGGATGATGCAGGAGGCCCCCGTAGATTATAGTGTGAAGTGGAGGGTTTCTCTGTGGCCTTCGTATGTGAAGGAGAGCGAGCTGGATACCTTTAAGGAAAGATATAGGATTCCTTATACAATAGAGATGTTTGTTCCGACCCCTGATAAGAGAGCCTGTTATCCTAGGTAGGGATGTGTTACGATGAGCGATGCTATTCTGGGTTTAGGGTATGAAGCTACCTCTGCGCCCTTTCTTCAGATACTTACTTAGGCAGTACAACTTGGCCCCCACCCAATTAGTACCAAATGCATTGAACCAAATAGAAGGGGCCTTCCTTGTCTGGAAGGAGGTCACTCTTGGCGAGGAGATGTCTCTTCATGTGTTTCAAACACTTTTTCAGCCTCGGACTTCTAGTGGAGAGGAGGACTACAAGGGGTGGTATTGTATTAACCCCTGAGGTTCACATTCCCCTTTCATCTGGGGCACTTCTACCTCGATAAAGAACTAAAAGTCTTCATGGTTTTGGAATAGGGGTCGCCAGTAGACCGTAGAGGAGGATGCGGTCCCAGAGATAACTGTACCGACCTAATACCATGAGTATAGTGAGTCTAGTTTCAGTTCGTAAATTTATTGCATATTGTACCTGTGCTTGTTTCCAAATTGTGACTTGTTTAGCTGCAGTTGACCTGTTTGAGCTCGACCCGTCTGAGTGGGCCATTGTCAGAACCATATACGAGTTATCCCCAGAAAAAAAAGTTATTCAGAACTGTTTATTGGGAAACATGCCTTATTCGTTACTCACTTGCTAATGGAAACTAAAGGTAACTTTTGACCCTGCCAACTCTATTGTTTGAAGTGCTTTGGTGCT
This sequence comes from Osmanthus fragrans, assembly GCA_019395295.1. NCBI lineage: Eukaryota > Viridiplantae > Streptophyta > Magnoliopsida > Lamiales > Oleaceae > Osmanthus > Osmanthus fragrans. The sequence continues at coordinate 27,876,378 of CM033350.1, forward strand.
CTGATGATATTCTAACTGTTTGATCATCTTGCTTGCAGAGCAACATGACAGGAAGGAATACGTGAAGCCTGACATGTTCTACATAAGGCATTTGGCAGAGGAGAAGAAGAGAAAACCTCTAAGCTCCGAGTCATCCACATACAAGAACCAAAGGGATGAGCTTGCACGTCTCTCAAAGTTGAACCCACTACCCATTCTAGAGAAGAAAGGAGATCAGAAGCAAAGAAAAATTTGAGCCTTTTGCTGGGGGGAAAAGAAGAGGAGACTGATTCTTACAAAGAACATCGGACCCCCACCTCCTTCCAAACGCCAAAATACAATAGATGAATCAATGAAGAAGCTATTCAGATAGAGCCAATCTCCACCCTGAAGATTATAGAGGCAGATGAGGTAAACGTTAGAGAGAAAATGAGCAGACAGATCAGCTTTGGTGCCTCTTCTGAGGGTAAGGCTCGAAATTTCTTGGAAGGTAGATCTAACGAAATTTCTCAGGAGGTGCTGGAGATGCATTTTACCGAGGTCCAATCGGCTACAAGAGTCCATTAGAAGTATGGGCTGATAAATACTCTTCTTATGTAGAGACTTGTGATTCGGTGGACATGTTGGAAGCTGGCCTCGCCCAGCAGGCTCGTTTACAAGGTTTCTTCCTCAATGTCCAAATGGATATGAGGAGGTTGCAAGGGCTGAACCGGGAGCTTGAACAAAGGGCTATTAATGCTGAAGAAGAGGTAAGAAGTTAAAAGCCGAGGCTTCCACTGTGAACAAGGTCATTGAGACCTTTAGGGTGAAGCATACTGAATTGGAATAAAAGGTTGGATAGCTTTCTTCTAAAAACACGAAATTGAAGGAAGAAGTTCACCTTTGTAAACCCAAGGTGAATGCTATGACAAAGCATGTTGAGAACTCTAATAATCTTCAGAAGATAGGTTCGCCAGCCCTATAAGGGACAATAAGGAGAAAACGAAGCTGTGGACACAAGTCAAAAATTTTACTGCTGAGGTCGCCAACCTGAAGCAGCAGTTGGTAGAGGCAGGGGATAAGCCATGAATAACTATGTCGCTCATTTCCACGAAACACCTGAGTATGACGGCCTTAGCCTATATTGGAGGGAGTCGCATAGAATGAAGTTCTTTCGAGGCTTGCCGAGTTGCATCCCCAATTGGACTTAGACCCCATAAGGAAAGAGTTTGCCCTAGCTGAGCCCTCCATTCCAACCAATGAAGAGGGCGTCCCTGAGGAGCCAAATGACCCAGTGGACGATGTTGCCTAGTTGATAGCTCCTTTCTATTCTTTTTACAAACTTGTAATGATTTTTCATTCTTTTAATGAAACATTTTCTTTAGTAAGATGAGTTTATCTTTTGATTTTAAACCTTATAGGCTTGCCATAAGTAAAATTTAATTTATGAGCTCGTCATAATCAACTTGAACATAAGGGTATGGGCTCGTCATATATATGACAACTTAATTCATGAGCTTGTCATAATTTTAGTTAAGGGTATGGGCTCGCCATAAATAAAATAAAATTTATGAGCTCATCATAATCAACTTGAACATAAGGGTATGGGCTCGTCATATATATGACATCTTAATTCATGAGCTTGTCAAAATTTTAGTTAACGGTATGGGCTCGCCATAAGTAATTTTACCTTATGAGCTCTTCATAATCAACTTGAACATAATGTATGGGCTCGCCGTATGTATAACAACTTAATTCATGAGCTTGTCATAATTTTAGTTAAGGATATGGGCTCGCCATAAGTAATTTTACCTTATGAGCTAGTCATAATCAACTTGAACAGAATGTATTGGCTCGCCATATATATAACAACTTAATTCATGAGCTTGTCATAATTTTAGTTAAGGATATGGGCTCGCCATAAGTAATTTTACCTTATGAGCTAGTCATAATCAACTTGAACAGAATGTATTGGCTCGCCATATATATAACAACTTAATTCATGAGCTTGTCAAAATTTTAGTTAAGGGTATGGGCTCGCCATAAGTAATTTTACCTTATGAGCTCGTCATAATCAACTTGAATAGAATGTATAGGCTCGCCATATATATAACAACTTTATTCATGAGCTTGTCATAATTTTAGTTAAGGGTATGGGCTCGCCATAAGTAATTTTACCTTATGAGCTCGTCATAATCAACTTGAACAGAATTATGGGCTCGCCATATATATAACAACTTAATTCATGAGCTTGTCATAATTTTAGTTAAGGGTATGGGCTCGCCATATATATAACAACTTAATTCATGAGCTTTTCATAATTTTAGTTGAGGGTATGGGCTCTCCATAACCTAATGGAGGCTAAGCTTGAGATAAAGAAACGCAATACTTTTATTTTTGAGAGGCACATAAAACGGAGGAGGACCCATACATAAGGAGTGCACAAAAGTGATCACTGATGATACATATGTAGATGTTTGATGTTCCAGGGGTGGGGCTGTATTTTCCCATCCAATGTAATTTCCCGAAAATTTTCATAGAATAGAATTTAATTTTTTGTACGCTATATTTTTATGTTTTGAAAAATTAGGGACTAAAATGATATATAGCGAATTTCAATTTTTATCCGGGTCATTTTTAGATATTGATTGAGTAATGATAAGTATATGAATATTAGGTTCGTTGGATAGATCCTAATATTGCCTATTGTGGCATTTAAATGTGATGTAAGCATCGTACATATAAGTTCCATTACGTTGTCTGCTATCATTGTGATTTATTCCTAAAGTTAAGTTATGCACGTGTATATTTTTAAAACTAATTGATATATCTTTTGAATGGAGTACATTTTGTCTTGATTGAAATTTTTGGATTTTATTTATTATATAGGGAAAGTGCCGTTTTTGTTTCTTTTTTCTGTACTGTTCACGTGAACAGTACATGACACTATTCACGTGAATAGTGCCGAAGATGGGGGGTACTGTTCACATTAACATTGACAACCACTATTACGATTAAAGCCAAAAGGGGTGTGGCCGAGTTGGTCAAAAGGGTACGCTTGGAAAACCAAGTAGCTCTCAACAAGGGTTCAATCTCCCCCCCCCTGAGGCATTCGCTACCTCATTTGAGGTGATTTACCTGGTTGGTATGATTTGCGGGTATTGTGTCAGCCCCTAGGTTTATCCAGTGCGCACTGGTGGTCGGGCCTCCGCTCTATGAGTGGTCGGGGCTCTGCCAGTAGCGGCTGCGGGTTCCTGGGTCATAAAAAAAAATGTTTAGCCTAACTTTGCGTAACACTTGTTATAAAAAAAATTTAGAGATAAAGTCAAAGATGTTGTGAATATTTTTATAAAATGTTCTAAAAAATAAATATATTTGTAAGATCCTTGGCACTCGAGAACCACTTATCGACCACCATCCGACGACTAAGGTATGTAATGAAGTAAGGAAATATGTTTACATTTTCTATTTGCCTCCTTATGGATTTCACGATATGCATTTTCTTCTCGCTAAATTTATGATTTATATCTCAAGAAGAACATGATTCCTCCACTTGTATGTACAAGCATAAAATACATTATTAACCCACGATAAGAATGCAATCAAGAAATGTTAGGCTTGATGCTTGTGTGTACATAATTGCACTATGATGTATAGAAGATTGCCAAGAACGATATTATTTTTCCTTCAATATGAGGAGAGTAAGATCAAGTATCTAGAACTCTTCGATTAGCCAAGGTAAATTTTCGAGGAAGAAAAAATTTTAAGGAGGGGAGATTGTAATGCCTCGAAAGTTTTCATAGAATATAATTTAATTTTTTGTATGCTATATTTTTATGTTTTCAAAAATTAGGGACTAAAATGATATATAGCGAATTTCAATTTTTGTTTGGGGTCATATTTTTAGATATTGATCGAGTAATGATAAGTATATGAATATTAGGCTCGTTGGATAGATCGTAATTGATCATGCATACTAGGCGCAAGAAAAAGTTAATTTGGATTAGCGGAGTTCAAGTTATCGAGGTAGAAAGAATTAGCCTTAAATAATATTTTAATTTGAATATTTCATGAATTTAAAATGTTGTGATGACACGTGTGTGTAGTTGTTGTAGAGTTGCCAATTAGTTATATATTATATTTGTTTTGTTTTGTAAAGTGCACGTGTGCGTATGGAAATGTAATGTTTAGGAATTAATATTATATCATATAATCAATGTTTATCCCTAATATTGAAAAAGATATTTGATTATAATTATCTTTTCTAGGACCGAAAATTCTGTGAACGTGATTTGAATATGTTAGTAATTCCCTTATTTTTCTCTCCTATCACTCACGTTTACCTCCATTATAAATTTCCCATACTTTCTCTCTATCTATATTTATTTACTTTTCCACTTTAAATACCATACAAAGGAAAATAATCATTTACTACCCTAAAGACTAGACACGTGAATTGGCAGCAAGAAAGAGTTTAAAAATTTGGGAATTCCAACAATTCTTTTATGGATCAAGGTAGGATTATGAGGTGCAAATGGCTAGTCCCGTTTAATTTATTTCTTCATGTTGATGAACATTATGCGAATGCAAGTTATGATATGATATGATATGAAATGGTCATTCCGGTACCAAAGATATGATATACTATGAGCTCTTACCGAATTTCTAAAGATATGAAATGACGGTATTATATTTTTGACGCATGATTTAATACTGTTAATCGGGATTGCACCATATTTTCGTATCCTACTGAGTGCCCTCATGTACTCACCCTTTTTCCTACACTTCATAGGTTAGAACGGGTCGGGTCGGGTCGTTGGTTGGCGGACGATGAAGTACAGTCGTTGTGCCAAGATATTGGGAATTAAATAATCATCCAGTATAACGTGGCGAGACTTTTTTTTTTAATTTCAGCATTTTTAAGGATAAGAATTATGATTTATTTGATTATGTATTACTTATGTGTTATTTTACATTTATGGGATACAAAGTTGATTCAAAATCAATTTTGTATAATAAAACGTAATGTATGCATGCGTGTTCAGTAGAAAACCTTGTCTCCCAATTTTAAATGCATGAACAGTTCACATGCTTTTCTAATAAATGTGATTACAATTATAATATTAAATTTGTGAATTTTTGACTTTCTGTAGAAAGAAAAACATATCAAATGAGATTAATATGGACCACTGCGTATGTATATGTGAATATATAAATAGTGCCAACTTCATCTGGAAGCCATCCCTCGTTTCTTCAAGGAAATCCAACTCGCATTGTCGTATCTCCTCATTAGATATTTAGTTGAAATGCAATCGTCGAGGCGAGGGTAATCTTACCTCGACATGACTCATGGCTTCTGCGCTAAAGCCATGGAGAAAGGAGTTTCCCCCGTCACAGTCCAACTCGTGGTGTGAATTGCCCATAAAATATAAGGAAGCTCGTCGACCCAAGCCCCTTTTGATGCATCAAGCTTCTTTTTCAAGACGCTCTTGATGGTTTTGCTCACAGCCTCTACTTGCCAATTCGCTTGGGTGGTGAGGGATAGAAAAATGCTTCTTCATCCCCAATTTCTCACACAAGTCCTTGACTTTTCTGTTGTCGAACAGTCTCCCATTGTCTAATGTGAGCGAGTGGGAAATTCTGAACCGACAAATTATATTTTTCCAAACGAAATTGGAGGTATTAGCTTCAGTTATTTTTGTCAATGGTTTAGCCTCCACCCATTTGGTGAAGTAATCGACCGTGATTATTACGTAGTTGGCGCTCCCCTTTCCTTTTGTCAATAGTTTAGCCTCTACCCACTTGGTAAAGTAATCGATGGCGACTATTACATAGCTGGAACTCTCCTTTCCTTTCGGAAGGGGGCCTATGAGGTCAACGCCCCACTTGGCGAAAGGCCATAGGCTAGATACCGTTGTCAGCTCTTGAGAGGGATGTCTTTGGATGAAGGAGAAACACTGGCATTTGTCATATTTTCTTGCTAACTGAATGGCATCTATTCTTAGCGTTGACCAGTAGTATCCTTATCTGAATACTTTATGCGTCAGAGCTGGTCCGACGATATGATTGTAGCAAATTCCTTCGTGGATCTCACGCAGCACATAAGCTGCCTCATCCCCCCTGTCCACCGTCGGAGAGGTGATGAAAACCGCCTTCTGTACAACACCTCGTCTTAAAGAACATAATGCGCAGTAATACACCTCAACTTGTGAGCTTCTTCTTTGACCCCTGGCAGTGTTGATCCTTAAGAAAAGCGATGATAGATTGCTTCCAAAGGGAAGTTCCTTCAATCCACATTACCTCTTTTTGTACAACAACTTTGGCTATGGAGGACCTCAGTGGGTGCTCAATTGGTACGACTTTGAGCAATTTTGAATATTTTGTACTGGCTAATTTCGATAGAGCGTCGGCATGGACATTCTCAACCCTTGGTATATGGGTTAGCTCGAACTTTTCGAAGCTACGAAGTAGTTCCGTGGCCTTCTTTAGATAAGATGTCATGTTTTTATCTTTTGCAAAAAATTCACCTTTGACTTGGTTAACCATTAGCTGCGAATCACTGATTTACTGTTAACCACCAGCCTTTTCACTTGCATCTCCCTCGAAAGCCTGAGGTCTGCCAACAATGCCTCGTACTGTTAGACGCCTGGAATCTGAACCTGATGGCATAGTTTAGTTTGTATCCCTTTGGGCTTATCAGGATTACTCCAGCTCTTGAGCCCATATCTCCAGAAGACCCGTCTACAAATAGGTTCCAAGTTGGGGGGTCTGACGTCACTAATCCATGTTGACGTCCTCAGCCTCAATGAACTCTGCTATAAAATATGCCAACACCTGCTCTTTCACTAACGTTCTTAGTTTGTATGAGACGTTGAATTCACTAGGTTTTATTGCCCATTTCATCAATCTTTTTGATGCATCCGATTTTTGCAATATTTTCTTAAGTGGGAGGTTCGTCAGCACCTGTATGCTATGAGCCTGGAAGTAAGGTCTCAACCTCCTAGAGGCGATCATTAGAGAGAAGGTGAGTTTTTCCATGTCTGTATACCATGATTCTGCCAATGAGAAGGCTCTGCTCACGTAGCAAACCAGTAGTTGTGCTCCATTTTCTTCTCTTACAAGTATTGAACTTACTGCATTTGTAGACTGCTAGGTATAACAACAACGATTCTCCCTCATTGGGTTTTGAGAGGAGGGAGGCCTGACCTAAGTGCTTCTTCAGCCCTTGGAAAGCTACCTTACACTCCTCACTCCATTGAAATCTTCTTATTTCCTTGAGGATCTTAAAAAATGGGACGCACCAATCTGTTGCCATCGAGATAAAACGACTTAGAGCAGCCGGTCTACCCGTTAGGCTCTGCACTTCCTTGGTTTTATAGGGAGACTTCATGTTTAACAAAGCCTACATTTTCTCTGGGTTCACCTCTATTCCACTCTGGTTAACCATATAGCCCAAAAGCTTTTCAGACACTACACCAAAGGCATACTTCAATGGGTTTAACTTCATATGAGATTTTTTCAGGATGCTAAAGGCTGCTTCCAAGTGTTCCACATGGTCCACGGATTCAACGCATTTTACCAGCATATCATCCATGTATACTTCCATTGTTTTTCCAAGGAGGTTGGAAAACATTTTGTTCACTAACCTTTGATAGGTAACCATGACATTTTTCAATCCGAATGGCATCATCTTATAGTAGTATAGCCCCCTGTCCGTGACGAATGAAGTATTTTCCTTATGAGATGGGCTTATAGGGATCTGATTATATTTGGAGTATGCGTCCATGAAGCATAACAATTCATGACCTACAGTAGCGTCTACGATTTGGTCGATTCTTGGGAGTTGGAAGCTGTCTTTTGGGCAAGCTTGATTGAGATTGGAAAATATATATACAGACTATCCACTTGCAATTGTGCTTCTTTACCAGGACCGGGTTTTATATCCACTTCAGATAGATCGCTTTCCTGATAAACCCATTGTTCGCCAGCATTTGTACATCATCTTTCAATGCCTCATATCGCTCCGGGTTCAGGGCCCTCTTTTTTTGTCGGTGGGGGATAAATTTCGGGTCAATATTAAGATGGTGGCAACTAACCTTGGGGTTGATGCCCACCATATCCCCATGCTTCCACACAAATATGTCTAAGTTGCTGAGGAAGAAATCTTTGAGCTTTTGTTTATCTCCTGGCAACGGCTCTTTTCCCACTAGTAACATCTTTGTAAAGTCTTGTGGGTCTACGGACAAAGATTCTAACTCCTCAACTGGGCTGTCTATGAGTTCGGCTCTGTGATTTTGGGATCCAAAATTTCTTCCATTATCCCTTGTTTAGGGGCAATTTGATCATTTCCCTAGGAATGATGCTATCTCCAGTAAAGCCGTACAGGGAGACAGTCATGGGAGTTAGGCCATGGCCAATAGCGATCTTTTCCCTAGGAACGATGTTATCTCCAGTAAACTCGTATAGAGGGTAGTCATGGGAGTTAAGCTATGGCCAACCTGTATTTTATCATAAGTCGCCCCAAATAGAATATTGACGGAGCTCCAGTTGTCTACAAGCATGCGGTTCAAACATATTTTTCTACAATAGCCCTTACCACTAGAGCATCACATTGATGCTGTTGACCAGGTAGCTCGTCATATAGGGATCATTGGCCTCCTGGCGTAGTTCTTTTGAGCATTCCTAGAATCCCCTCCAACGTGCAGATCTCCAATTATTGTATCAATCTCCCTCATGGGGTCGTCTCAGCATTAGCACGAGATTCTTTTCTTTGCCTTTGTGCACCCTATGCCTATCGACATTTTCATTATTCTCTCGCCTAGATGATTGGTTCCCTTGCACATGCTTCTTGTCTCCCTGGCGAGGCTCACAACCTTGCCACCTTTGGGACATGTTTCTCGAGTCATAGCGTGCATTTCTCCTGTTATTATACTGGTTTGTTGATTCCAAGTGATATTTCTTTGACATACAATCATTGGTGCCATAATAGTGGCTTCTATGGTAAGCGCAATATGGTCTATTTCTAGGTTCATTACTCATTCCTCTGCCTCTTCCCCCTGATTGGCTCGGCTGCATTTATGCGTTGGGCCAACCTCCTCATAGGTCGAGGATGGTACCGCATTTAAGGTGGTTGAGCTAGGGCTTGGCCCGAGGTGGGGGCGATTGTGTGTCCAGCTTAGGTCCATTGCTAACTCACTAAATATGACACAGGACCTCGCCTTTGTCTTTGCGATGATGAGAGCCCCAATAAGGTCCTATTGCGATGATCGATCAATTCTTCATTGACTATTTCGCTCCTCATCATCTCCACCAAGGCATCGTAGGTGGTGGGGTTTTGATTTGGAACATCTCTCTAGAAAAGATTGTTCATGTTGAGACGTCCTCTTAACGCCGATAGAGCCTCCCTATCGGTTACTTGCTCACAGTATGTCATTTCATCGGTGAACCGAGCTAAGTAGCTCTTCAAAGTTTCTTCTGCTTGTTGCCTCATATCTTACAGCCTTTGGATATGGGTCTCTCCCTCCTTGCTGGACAAGTATTGGTTTAAAAAGGCTTTTTGAGGTCCGACCAGCTTCTCCTCCAATTTGGGATTTTGGCTATGGATCACCTATAAAATAGAAATAACTAACTTAAGTATTAAAATGCTAACGAAAACTCACAAATATCCAAATTTAATGGTCCGAATAAGTGCAAAAACACGCACTTATCACATCACCTCGATGTCCATTAGGAATATTGTAAGCCACACCGCTTCTTTGATGGCTTCACAAGCTGCCACATACTCAACCTCCATAGTGGAATCAATAATACATGATTGTTTGATACTTTTCCAAATAATGGCTCCACCACTAAGTGTAAACAATGATCTTGGTGTAGACTTGTGAGAGTCCTTATCAGCCTGGAAGTCTAAATTTACATATCTTCTTATAGACACAGGGTTCATCAAAGTTCTTATCAGAACCATATGTCTTGATCTCTTCGTCGAATCTTTTGTTCCAAGATCTTGATGCCTGCTTAACCCATAAATGGGCTGTTGAAACTTGCAGACTTTGCTTTCATGACCATGTTCTATGAATCCACCTGGTGGTATCATATAGATACATTCCTCAAGATGGCCATTCAAAAATGCTTTCTTGATATCCATTTGCCACATCTCATAATCAAAATGAGCTGCAATGGATAAAAGAATTTGGATAGACTTAAGCATAGCCACAGGTGAGAAGGTATCCTCGTAATCGATGCCTTCTTGTTAGGTAAAACCCATTAGCCACTAGTATTGCTTTGAAAGTTTCCACTTTTTCATCTGCTCCTCTCTTTCTCTTATAGACCTACTTGCACCTAATGGGTTTTATCCCTTCTGGTGCATCTACAAGTTCCTAGACCTTATTAGAATACATAGATTCCATTTCAGTATTCATAGCTTATTACTATAAATCTGCATCCACATCATTCATAGCCTCCTTATATGAAGTCGGATCATCAACTTGTATTGTGGAGATCGCCTGATTGGACTCTCCGACTAATAAATACCTATAATGTGGTATAATAAACCTTTGACTTTGTCTAAGGGACAGTGGATCCTGGACTGTGGTATCGTTTGTATCAATGTTGGTATTACCATTAGGTGATGTCATTACCTCCTCAACGTTTACTTGATCTATGGGATTAGATGATGACTCATCTCTACTACTCAAGGCACATTGTTTAGGTATTTCTGACACCAAAGGTTGTCAGTTATGAATTACGTTTCAGGAATCGATGGGATGGAATTGCTCCTACTCATTTCTTCCAACACAACCTTATTCTTGGACTGATGTTCACTATTATACTTATTCTCCAGGAAAGTTGCATTTATGCTAACAAAGACATTCTGATCTATAGGACTATAAAAATAATATTCCCTGATAACTTTAGGGTATCCTACAAACAAGCATATATCTAACTTTTCTGCATTCCCTTTCAGCACATGAGCCGGATATCCCCAAATTCAAATATGTTGTAAGTTGGACTTGCGCCCATTCCACAATTCCATGGAAAGTCTTTGGAACTAACTTTGAAAGAACTAAATTAAGAACATATGTTGTTGTTTCCATTGTATATCCCCAAAATGAGGTGGGTAGAGTTGCGAAACTCATCATTGACCTAACCATGTCTAACAATGTCCTATTTCTTCTTTCTGAAATATCATTCTGTTGGGGTATACCAGGAGCACTCAGTTGAGAAACGATACCATTTTCTGTTAGATAGTCCCTGAATTCGCCAGAGATATTCGCCACCTCGATCAACCAAAGTATCTTAGTACTCTTACCCAAATGTTTCTTGACCCCAGTTCGATACTCTTTGAATTTTTCAAGAGCATCCGACTTCCAAGCCATTAGGTAGATGTATCCGAATCTAGAGTAATCATCGGTGAAAGTGATAAAATACTCATAGCCCTTCTAACAGGTGTATTCATGGGTCTACATACATCAGAATGAACTAGTTCTAATACTTCTTTGACTCTATGTCCTTTTGCTAGAAAGGATCTCTTGGTCATTATTACATTCCAAACAAAAATCACAAACTAGCAATGGTTCAACCTTAAGTGTGTTAAGTGAACCATCTATAGTATCGTATTAAGGTTAATATGTCCAAATCTAAGATGCCATAAATATGTATCACTAGTATGGTAAGATATTTGTTTACGGTTTGTAGAAGTAACATTTATTTCATTTATGACACAATTTAAAATATAAAGACCATTCATCAAATATCCAGCACAAATAAGAGTTTTATTCGTTAAAATGTAAAACACATCATACACAGAATTTACAGAATAACCTTGTCCTATTAAACAGGAAACAAAAATCAAATTTCGCTTCATCTACGGGACATAATAATGGTCTCTAGGAATTAAATGCCTACCACAACTGAAATAAAAGTAAATTACTCCTACTGCTCTTACTAAAACTGTAGTTCATGTGCCGACAATAAACTGGCCATCATTAAGTCTTCTGCTCTCCTAAGCACCTGCACAGACATGTATATATGATTAGTGGCTCAAAGTCTACAACCCAAAAATTTGTAGAATCAACCACCAAACATGACTCAACAATAAGAACCAACACCCTGTTTTTCAGCTAGTGCATCAGACAATCTTTCTTCCAGTGTCCTTTGCAACCACAATGGAAACACTTGTTGTTCAACATTCCATCTAATTTGGGCTTTTTGTTGCTGCTTGGCTTCTTGTTAGATCTCTTCCTCTTCTTTCCAACTCTACCTTTTGGCTTGGAACTAGAGGAGCTAGTGTAACGCCCCAAAATCTATTTCATTTTTATTTTATAAAAATATAGTTGAGGTGTTACCAAAGATCTTCTTTATCTAATTTAAGTGAAAAATCACCTTTTTTATTTGAGATTTGATCGCTAATTTGGTAATGATAACCTAACAATTTAAGAGAAAATTTTTATACTAAATAAAAGTCTTGAAATACTACAAATTTCAAATCATCAATTTAAAACTAACATAGAACGTCAAATCTTCGAAGCCAAAAAAAAAAAAAGATATATTAAATAACGTACATACAAGTTAACATAAAGATGTTCTTCAAATAATTTTTTTTATTTTAAAATATTACTTCTAGAAATTTTACTTAGCGACCCTATAAGCATCACTCGGTAAATTTGTCACGCGTCCACATAATCCGTTCTAATCTAAAAATTATTGTAAGAGTGAGTATTCTAAAAACACTCAATAAAAATACGTGCATATCCTTATTATCATGCTATAAATATAATATGGCATAACATACTGACATTTCTTAGATTTAGAGCAAACTGATCGCGATATCCAATAGTTTAAAGAATTTCTTAAGAATTCATATATCTCGTAGGATTTACATATTCGACCTAACAGTCAATCCCGTAGGATTTAAAATATTCGACCTAACGGTCCATCCCATAGAATTTAACGTAGAAATCGATCCGAAGGCCTTAGAGTATTTCATACCAAAATCAATAAAATATCAAGAAAATAAGAATTTACCACTTGCACAAAGTATTGTTACCTCAAATTGATACCAAATAAATCTGAAAATGTATTTGTAATTTAATAGTAAAGAGAATTATTTCTAACAGTATGTGCGTATATCAACATAGGAAATGAAGTTTATGTTCTAAAAGAAAAATCTAACTTAACTATATACATATATATAATTCACACAAATACCATAACTCCAAGTGACCATTTTTGGTTTCATTTTTTTAATTCCAATCAAACATCTTTTCGGTTTCATTCTTTAATTTCAATCAATTGATTTTTAGGTTTCATTTTTTAATTCCAAACGTATTTCTAAGGGTTTATGGATTAATTAAATTAATTATTATCAAAATCAAGGAATTTAATTAATTTAATTTATTAAAATATAATATTCTTTTTCAAATTCCAAGTAATCGTAGTGCATTGAAATGATAGTTTATTTTATTTTATTTTATTGTTTTATTATAATAAAATATATGATTTAGATTACTTTTCTTTCTATCTAAATAAATCAGATAAAACTAGTCCAAAAGTATTTATTCTTGAGCCAATTTAAGTTATTTAACATGAGTTACAAAATGAGTATAACATAGATATATTTTTATCAACTTCAAAAATACTTAAATATTTGACCCAAATAACTTACGATAAATTCTAAAGAGTACATGTAAACAAAATAAATCATTTATGCAAATAAATTGGTTGCGTTTATCACTTCAACTTTTGGATTTTAGTGTGACGATAAGGCTGAATATGGACTATTTCATTTGATAAATAACCAATATTAAATTTAGCCCATAAAAAATATAATTAAAATTTGGGGTGTTACAGCTAGCAATTGCCATATTTGCATTGCCACCCTCCTTTAGACCACTTGCCACATTTTGCTACTCATTCATCAACTCAATCAATGGCATATTCATCTTGTGCAAGTGATAGTCCAGAGTAAACTGTGAAAACATATCAGATAAAGAGTTCAATACCATATCAACTTGAGTTTCTTGATCAATAGTTGGACTCAGAATCTCCGCCACGTTGAAGTGTGCAATCATAGCCAACATATCGTCCTTCACAGGCATTTCGGGTTTCATGCGGACGTTCTGTAAGGTACGAATGGCCTCACAACATGCCCTCCTACTTTGATGTCCAAACATGTCATTCAAGCTTTCTAGTATGTCATAAGAGGTCACCTAACTTCCAAACTTTTGCTATAATATGTTTGACATGGATGTCAAAATGTAACAATAAGCCATCTTGTCAGTTGTGATCCACTTATCATACCCAACCCTCTTTGACTTGCCTGTTGTCTCAGTAGGTTCCTCGAGGCATTCTTCTTTGAGCACAAAATCA
>CM033350.1:28491202-28766202 GCA_019395295.1 Osmanthus fragrans
CATTCATCATAGATTCACAGAAATCAGAATTACAGATTCACAGAGATAGAGCAATACTGGAAACAATTGAAAATTTATCACAGCTTCACCGTGAGATTAATGGCCAATATAAAAAACTAAAAATACAGCTATGTATGTTGATACTTGATAACAAGTACAGCTCCAACAGGTAATGGCAAAGATAAAAAAAATTAAAATTTTAAAACAATGGGGAAATGAAAAGGGCAAACAGAGGGGTGAGGGGCGACAACAATACTTATTCTTCTGGCTTTTGCTATGTTGTCTCATCTCATGAGAGTCGAATTTTCGGTGGAAATTGGAAGCGAAGGCGTCTCAGACTCAACGTGATTCTGTCGAGTGCCGACTGCCGTTCGTCACTCCGTCTCCGTCTAGGGCTCGAAAATGAAAAGGAATGGCAATACTAGAGATTGAGGAGTGAGAAGTCAAATGGTGGATAATCGGAGATTGAGAGTTAGTGAGAGGTTGAGACTTGAGAAGAGGTTGAGATTTGAGAAGTCGAGTTATGGGTAATGGCAGAGAATCGGAGATGAGCAGCGACAGAGCGCCTTCTGTCGTTCTACTTCGAAGAGATTGAGAAGAAATTGAGAGATGAGAGTTGAATCCCTAAAAACGGATTTGGGTTATCTTCTAGGCTGGGGGGTCGGGCACTTAGGCTGGGGTCGGGTCGGGTCAATCCAAAGCCCAAATGGAAAAGGTCTACAATTTACAAAATTGGCTCAACCTACTAACTCGTCTCACCTTTTGCAACGTTATCGAACGTTGCAAAAGGTTGAACTTTTTGCAACATTCGATAAACGTTGTAAATGGTGTCTTTTGCAACATTTATTTACAAAACGTTGCTAAAGCTCAATTTTCTTAACCAATTGCAACACTCACTTATTAAAATGTTGCAATAGACCCCTTTCGCAACACTTAACTACCGAATGTTGTCGTTTATGTGTTGCAAAAGTTCATTTTTGGCGTAGTGGCCTTTACATGGCCTTGCATAATCCTTACTTCCAACATGCATTCAACACCAGATTCACATTATGCCTTAATTGAACACCTCTTTCTTACACAAGACACATCATGCTTGCTTACCATTAAAACACCTCTAGCTTTGGTTTAAATACTAACCACCTCATGTATTAATCTTCTACAAGGTGATGCCCCCAATATCTCTCGGCCAAATGGATGAAACAAAAAAATGTTTATCTATAATACTAAGAAGATAGATGTAGAATTTAACAATTGTCCCAAATCCCTAATTAACTAATCTTCATAGACTTTAAATAAATTGACCAATGCAAATTTGGCAACCATTAATAACTTTGGCCATACTAAAATTTTGAAAGGTTAAATTGCCATCCTAAAAAAAAATAAATGAGTAGTTTAAATGAGCACAAAATTTTGGAGTATTACAAGCTCAATTGCCAGTCCCATTAAAGCCCAAAGTGGGGGAGATTTTAATACTGTACCTCACTGTGCCGAGACAAGCAATCAATGTCGTCCTAACAGGGGAGGTAGAGAGAACACATCACCCTATCTACTATTCCAGCAAAGCACTCTACGAAGCTGAGCTTCGTTACTCCTCACTGGAAAAATTGATCTATGTCGTGATCATTACGGCTAGGAAACTAAGGCCATACTTCTTGGAGCACCTAATTGAGGTACTAACCAATTTTCCATTGAGACACACTTAATAGAAACTTGACAGCTCCAGATGGATGGTCAAATGGGTAGTAGAGCTCGGACAGCTCGACATCAGATACAAACCCCGTATCTCCATAAAGGGCACGTCCCTCGCTGACTTTGTGGCGGAATTCAGTGTTGAACCTCACAAGGAACCTTTACAAGATGCTCATTGGAAACTCTTTGTGGATAGTTCATCCATTAGAGTACGGTCCGGAACAGGAGTGGTTTTAGTTAGTCCAGATTGGCACCTATTTTGTGAAGCCCTACCTTTTGACTTCAAGACCTTCAATAATGAAGTCGAATACGAGGCCCTAATAGTCGGGGTAAGAATAGCCAAAGGATTGGGAATCACTTGTCTAGTAATACACAGATTCTCTCAACTGGTGGTCAACCAAGTCAATAAGGCTTACCAGGCGAAGGAAGTAAGGATAAACAGCTATCTTCAAGTTTTGAGGAAAGAGTTCGAGAACTTCGAGTCCGTTTGAGTCAAATAGATCCCGCAATCTCAAAACAATCAAGCTGATGCCTTAGCTCGATCGACCACGAGCGAAGAAACAAAAGAATTCGACAGCATCCCTATAGGTAGAATCACATGCCCCGCCATTGAAATAGCCAAGGCAACATCCATGGTGATAGATCCCAAGTCGACCTTGTTGAAGAAATTGCTTTCTACCTAAAGATGAGAGCATGCCCTGAAGATCCTACTGAGGCGAGAAGACTTCAAGTCAAGTCAGCTAGGTACACCCTAATTAATAACATCCTTTACAAACAAGGGTATTTGACCCCTTTGCTAAGATGTTTGAATGATGAATATGCACAATACGCTCTATCATAGGTACACGAAGGCATGTGTAGAAACCATTTTGGTAGGCAATCTTTAGCCCACAAGATCATACGTCAAGGGTATTTCTGGCCTACAAAAAGACATAATGCACTTGAATTTGTAAGAAAATGTGACAAGTGCCAACGCCTTGCTCCTATTATCAAGGCACCACCTCAAGAGGTTAATTTTGTGGTTACTCATTGGCCCTTTACAAAGTGGGAGGTTAACTTAAACGGTCCAATGCCCATAGGAAGGAGAGGGACCAAATATGCCATTGTCGCTATTGATTACTTCACTAAGTGGGCCGAAATAGAACTGTTTGTCAAGATTATGGAACAAAGAACCACTGACTTCATATGAAAATCCATCATATGCAAATTTGGGATATCTCATTCTACCGTGATGGATAACATGAAGCAATTCGACAATGCCCGTCTCACAAACTTGTGTGAAGAACTTGGCATAAAAAAAAATTTCTCCACTCCAAACCACCCACAATGTAATGGTCAGGTCGAGGCCATTAATAAGATCATCAAACACATTGAAAGTGAAGCTTGATACTCTTAAGGGATGACGAGTCGAAGAACTCCCTAGCATTTTGTGGTCTTATCGTACTATAACAAGGACAAGCACGGGGAGAAACGCCAACCTTTGGTGTAGAAACTGTGATCCTACTGGAAATCGAGATTTCATCATTTTCGTACAGTAGCCTACAATGAAACTAAAAATGGATAGGTTCTTCATGGGAAATTGGACTTAGTGGAAGGAAAAAAAAAGTGGAGTTGAACTCTTAAATGATGTGTATAAGCAACACAACAACATGTATTAAAATTAGAAGGTGCGAAAAAGGGAGGTTGAAGTTGGATCCCTTGTTTTATGAAGGGTTTTCCTCGCCACAAGGGAGATCGGATCAGGACCCCTGGGTCCAAACTGGGAAGGGCTCTACAGGTTGACCTAAGTTCTACTTAGGGGGGCTTATGAACTAGAAGACATGGAAGGACGACCCCTGCTCCATCCTTGGAACGCTGAGCATCTTTGAAAGTATTATCAGTAGGAGAAAGGTCCATTGTAATATGTATGCTTTACTATAATAACTACTATAATAAAATGGTTTCCTTGCTTTCGAAATAGTATCAGATAGCCGATCTCAGGTTGCATGCTCCGCAACACTTAGGCAAATTTCCTCTCAAGGAAATCCATATGGCCTTACTCTTCAGCAAGACCGATCTAAGGTTGCATGTGCTGCAACACTTGGGCGAGTTTCCTCTTGATTACGCCCAAAGTGTTACGCGGTGTTGTAGTGTAGCTTTGGGGTGTCGTATCCACAGGGAGATGGAAAATTATTCAAAAGTTCCAAAATGGGTGATCTATCCTTTTAAATTGTAGGAAAGTTCGGTTGTTGATCAAACAAGTTGGTCTCAAAATTATGAACTAAAATTCAATAGATTAAGGTAGTGAAGCTTTGGAATTCACTCTCTTGGGTTAGATCAATCAACATTAGTCATTCATGCATCTTATCAAAACTCTAGGCTCCTATAGTAAATTCTCACACTAATCTTGAGTTTAATTGAAATTATGATTTAATAAATATTCGATCAAACAATAGAAAGAGCATGACTAATTCTATGAAAAATCTAATAAGAATTAAACCATTTTCAAGACCAATTGATAAAGGAAACCCTAGATCAATTTAATTCCACAATAATACCAAACCTAGATTTCTTTCACAACATATTTCCACATTAATCCATTGAAATTAGATCCAAAAACAATCACATACATCAAGCATATAATGGTAAAGGATCACACTGATAAGGGATTTGAAATTGAAATTCAATAAATACTTCAATTGGTCAATGGAGAAAACGTGATTGAATCCATGAAAATCTAATATAAAATAAACCAACTTCAAAATATATCCATAAGAATTAGAAATCTAAATTCCAGAATTATTTGACAATAAAGAGCACGTTAAATGAATGAAAAGGTGTTAAAATCCCCAAACCCGATCGAGATCCTTCCTTGCTTCACCAAAGAGATTAGCCTTCCATGGAGTTCTTGAGGCCAAGAGATGTTTGAGAGGTCTAGGAGATGATGAATGGTCGAAATCCCTCTTCTGGTCGACTTTAGGGTGAGAAAAACGCGTCCAAAAACTTTCCATAGTTGATTTGGTTGATTTCCGGAAATAAAAGATTTTTGGCCCGGTTTATACCTATTCGACCGCATGGTATAAATACATGCGGTCGCATGAAACAAAGTAATTCAACCCTGAAGCTCTCGGGAATAGTCATGCGGCCGCATGGTTTTGCCAATTTTCTGTCGGACAGTTTTCAGTGTTTTAGTCATATCTTTCTCTCTTGATATCTGATTGAGGTGATTCAAAGTGCATTGGAAAGCTGACGCGATGGGGTACAACTGTCATTCAGATGTTGACTTCCAATTCTATCTTATACCATGTGAAAATGATCTAAATATGAGGCTGAAAATCGATGCAAAACTTTTCAGCATATGTGATGACGTTTTGACTATATTTCATCCCGTCGACTTCTTTCCTCATCCAATTGATGCCGAACACCCTCAAACCTTCATATCTTCATTTTTCCTTCCGAGTTATCTTTTGGTATTTGCAATTTGGTCCTTGAACTTTTGTTTCTTCCATTTTGATCTCTTTTCACTTGTTTCTTCCATTTTTCACATGTTTCACCCATTTGCCACCTAAACCAAGATATAGAAACATTTAGTGCATTTCGGTGTCGAATAATCATATAAATGAAAATATTAAAGGATGAAAAACGTAACAAATGTGCTATTATCACCTCTCAAGAAATAAGCGATGAAATTACGAACCATTAGAAAATTAAAAGTGTCAAAACATCTTAAGGAGTTGATTCCCATATTTCAAAATACATATGAGGATAACTAAGGGGCTGAGGGATTTTCTTTGCACTTTGCTTTTATTTTTGTGCACTAAAACTAGGGAAAATTACCAACATAGTGATCAATGGTGCTACATTAATCACCTTTAGTTACCAACTCCCTATTCAATTCTCATCTTCTACAATTTATTTTTAATCATACATTTCATGAAATATACAACTTTTCAACCTCACATTTCATCAATTTTTATCTAAATTTACTAAAGGTTAAATTATTCAAAATTAAAATCAACCGTGTACGTCAAAAGCAGACTTTAAGGGCTAATTTAAAATTTTGCACAAAAATTTACAATTGTGAAAATATCTCTTTTAATACAGTTGTCATTCCTCCTATGTTGGACAATCATTATATAAAAACTTTTTTTTTCTACATGTTTATTTTCAGCTACACATTTACACAATAAAATATTCTACATGTAAATTTAAATTTTTTTATCTACTTTTTAACCATATATTCTCTTAAAAATCACTATTCAAACTATTTTTTTTCCCAAATAATAACAATCAAACAAGTGCATATATGTTCTCTCTTTATAAAGAATGTCTTATATATAATAGAAAATATTTTAAATTTAAAGGAAATATTTGTTATACACTCCAATAATATTCTCTATCTTGCCTCTTCATTTTATTTTCTTAAAAAATTATTTATTGTTTTCTTCATCTTTTATTTAATATATATTTTATATGTCAATGAGCAATCAATTCACATGTGATTTTAATAATTTAAGAAGTAGAGTTTTGAAATATGTAGTTTGTTAAATATAATCATTATAAAACAAGAATACAGAGAAGGTTTGGCTCTTCACTCTATTTTAGAAAGTAAATAATAGAGAGTCTTTTGGAGTTTATTTTTCTTATTTGGCACAAAAATATTTAAGTGAAAAAATATTTTTTGATGAATGGGGATTGAAAAGTTATGGGTCATATTGAATGTTTGGTTGAAAGTGATTTGTACAAAAATAATTTTAGAAAAATATATGACAAACAAGTCATGAAATTCGACTATCTAGAATAAAGAGCATCTTGCATTTAGAGCCCGTTTGGTATAGTTTTTAAACAGTCAAAAGGAGTTGAGATCCAAAAGCATATTTTAAATCTATTTGGCTAATTTTATGAAAAAAGTGTTTCTTCTAGTTAAAATAGTTTTTAGAGGATGTTGGTCTAATGTGGTTTCCTCTAAAAAAAACATTCTTGAAATAGGAAATGTTTTTAAAAATTAATTTTCAAACAAAAATTAAGGCAGTTTCATCCAAAAACTCTTCTATAAAAGTAAAAATAAAAACAAAAGTCATGTCAAACTGACTCCTAAAGTCTCTTGAAGATGTTTTCAATATCCCATTAATTGATATTTCTCTCTCTATTTTGTTCAAACAATTGTTGACCTCTTGTAGACATCGAGTGGGATGATACTTAATTTCTAATATATTTTTTTCTACGTGTATGCATTAATTATTAAATAAATGTGAAGTCAAAAAAACTTACCCTTTGAATATAATGATAGTAAATACAATAAGCGCAATATGATGCTCAATCGACATATCTCTTTGAGCTATCTTATATAAGAGAAAATTAGTTATTTTCAATTAAGTTAAAAACAACTACTTTGCCCTTGTTTGATAGAGATTTTTTTAAGAATAAATATTGTAAAAAAAAAAAAAAAAATTGTTTGGAGAATATGTGGTTAAAAAGTATGAAATTGTTTTAGGTTTACGTGAAAATTATTTTATTGAGAGAATGTGCTATTGAAAATCGTTGGCGACTACATTCTCACTAGAACAACTCACGATGAGGACTACCCATGCCATCCAAGCTGAAGCGCTTTCGTTGCCTCGGTCTCACAACATGGAATTCATAATGTTGGTTTTGATTGACTAGACATTGGGAAGGGATGCCGGAAGAGGAGAAAAAGACGACAATAGGGACGAGAATAATGGTAAGCCGACCACTATTTTTCCATTCAAGACTATATGGCAGAATGAGTGTTATTATAGGACAAACCAATCCTTTCAACAATTATCTTCCTTCGTAAGTCGACCGAAGGGATTCATCCATTCTTATAGTAGTCAAATTTGGAAGAAAAAAGAAAGAGTTTTAAAATGGATATCAAACAAACCCTAGATGTGAAAATGAGCATATGCGGTTCCATTAGTAACTTGAACCTTTCAACCCTACCTACAAAATATTGAATTAGTGCTACAATGTACATTTTATAGCGTGCATTAATTCACCAAGATGCAAAAAGGAGAAGCATGCGTATTTCCAATAAATATCTTATTACACAAGTAAATCGAAGTCTCCATAAAAAGGTATGCTCAGGAGTAAACATTCCCTATTTATTGATTGCATAGGACCATTGTTGGGAATAAATATTAAAGATCCCCATAAATCAAAATTTTATGGCACGTTAAAGATTGATTATGCTCTTGTTTGGTGGAGATTAAAATCAGATATTTAGTAGATTTTGATAAAAAAAAAAAGAAAGATAAAATGTGTTGTCAAAATGTTGTGGTTCTAATGAAATATAAGGTTTAAATTAATTATTAACTTCGACTTAAATTAAAATCTGAATTTTAATTCCTACCAAACATGGACTATATTCATGCGCTAGACATGAATTGCAGAGAATATACCAAAACGTGCAAAAGCCAGAGATTACATTTGACGTGCACTTTTGATTCTTGATGTGGCTCATGATTCTTAGCTAAATTTTGAATGAAAATTAAGACTTTGTTGTTTTTATTGACTTTTTAGAATAAAATTTGTACATATTGGAGATATTAAATTCTTTCGAACAAATTCAATATTTTCTAATATCTACTAGTTTTTTTTTAATCAAAATCAATTATCGATTGTCGCTTATTGTTAATGTGACCATGGTTTCAATCAGTTTCCAATATTTAGTTGAATCAAACAACGTTGATTGGTACAAGGTTACCTTCAATTGTAGGATATAATCCTATACCTACCTAAGATAGGACCAGTAATGTTCCTCAAACATGAAAATAACTCGAACATCATTATCTCGACACTTAAGGCAACCAAATTAATTGAGAAGGAAAATGAATGGTCTGGGGTTAGTTTATACCAAGTCAAAACCAAAGCATAATATGAACCTTTATTTATTTATATTTTTTAATTGGTAAATAAAATTTTATATAGATCAAAAGTTATGAACAAGTACTCCAGGCATACCTGAGCTTACAATATTCGAAGATGCACCAATGATATCAATCTATATGCCCTGTGCTAAAGATTATAATATACAAAACATGAGGTTACAATAAAAACATAACTTTTTATACCTGTGTTTTGATTTAGCTGACGATGCTATTAGGATGCAGTCTTAGATTTTCAAAGATTAGCCTATTTTCTAGCTGTCCAGATATGATAAACATTGCTTTCCAGCGCGATTTTCTTGGCCTTACATTGCCAAGATGTTCCACGTCCCTCTTTCTTGATTTATTTCAAAGCACTTGGTATCATAGACATGGTTCTAGTGATCTCGAGCTAGTCTCTAATCTGTTCCTTAATTTCCATGCTTGTGCCACATTGAAAGAAAAGGTGCTAACTGATTCGATTGTAGCTTGGAAAAACACGCACCCGTTGTCAATTTCCAAGTGTTGTAGTCGATCTTTGGTAAGGAGCTTCGTTTTTACACTAAGCCAAAGGATAAAGAAATGTTTAGGAGTGTTGCATGAACTCCAAACAACCTTTGCCCAGATAGTTAGTGTCTCCTTCAGTAGATAATTTTTATAAGCTTTAGCAATGCTTATATTGTCCCCATGGATCCAATCTGAAAGTTTTTGGCAGACAACATGAGTTGATCCTTCGGCATCCTTAAAGCACTTCACAATGGACATTATTTTTTTAAGTATTGGTGAATCATTCTTCTTGGATGACCATTCATATATTTATGCCTCTCTGATAATATCACAAATTGTTAAGTTTTTATCCATTTATATTTGTATTATTACAATAAATTAATGCCTAAATGCACTAAATACCATTATATTTTGATTTAGGTTGCAAATGGATGAATACAATGGAAATTATGATAAATAAGCGAAAAAGACCAAAATGGAAGAAAGCGAAAGTTCAGGGACGAAAGTACAAATGCTCTAAACTTGTATCTAACCTTATGATGAAGATTCAAAAGTGTTAGAGATCAATCATAGGAAGAAAGAAGTCAAAGAGATAAAATATAGTCGAAGTATTATCACATATCAACTTGCAGGTGAAACAACTCTTGATTTTTAGCATCATATTAAGGACTATTTTTTGACATGGTAAATGATCAAATTAGAAGATGATTTCTGAAGAAAAGTTATATCCCTTTGAGTAATCTTTCCAACATACTTTGAATCACTTTAATTGAACATCAGTGGGGAAAGATATGATCAAAATACTAACAACTGTCCGGCGAAGAAAAATTATACCATGCGTATGTATGGGCCTACAGGTCTTGCGTACGCAAGGTAGCAATATTCCCAAACTGAAGCCAATTTTCTCACATTGTGCATACGCACTAATAGAGACATGTGTATGCATGGTTCATTTCGACGCGTGATTTTTTTGTTTCCTAATTTCATTCAATCACTCATGGAAACTCTTCCCAACGCGTTTTTATGCCCTAACTCGACCCTAGAACGCAGGCAACGAACTTCATACACTTTTCTCTCATCTTTGGCTCAAGAAATCTCATGAAGAACAAAAGAATTTGGTGAAGCTACGAAGGAACTCAATTGGAATCAGTAATTTCGCATCTTTTATTCATGTAATTTGATTTCTCATTGTCAAATAATTCTAGGGTTTGGACTCTCTTCTCATAAATTAGTTTTGAAATTGATTTAACTTTTATTAAATTCTTCATAGATCTAGTCACACTTCTTCTATTGAATAATTGGAATATTTGTTGAATTTCAATCTCGATTATATTTATTTGTGGATTGGCTACTACTTTATGCTTGATGTATAAGGTCAATTTTTTTTTTTTTTTTATCTTATTCCAATAAAAAGAGTGCAAATGTGTTATAGGAAATCTAGATTCTAGGGTTACACTTGAATTAAATTTATTATTCAAAGACATATCTTCCGATTAGAGTATTGGGATGAAAATCTCTAACTGAGTTATAAAAAAGAATAATTGATGTTGATTGATTCAATCCAATTGAGGGAATTTCAATGCTTCGCCATCTTAAATATCGATTTCAATTTCATCATCTCAAACATTGATCTAAATTGCATTCGAACAATAAATTATACTACACATTTCAAGAGAACACTCATCTTTTTGGTCCTTTGAGCATTTTCCCATCTCCATGTGGAATCGACACCCCAAAGATGTGCTACAACTACCGCGCTAGTCTTTGGGCGTAATAAGCTGAAGGATTTTCTAGCAAAAAGGTCTTCGTTCCCTTTTCATTTTTTAGTTAGTTTATTTTCTTCATTGTTATTTCTTGTTTTTCAAATAGTCTCATTTGTTGTTTGTGTTTATGAACAGGAATCAAGACGAGCAAGGATGATTCACTGTAGGACTCTTTCTAGTGTTTAAATCTCTTCCTAACCCTAACTTTGATACTGCATCTGTTGGCACAAACACCACACCACACAACACAATAGGTGAAAGCGAACATGATATTTCACCTTATAGGATTTTACATGATTAGCTTCATTCCACACACACATCTACACCATCTTGTATTCTATTTCCACACAATATACTATGCATGGATCTTAAACCGGGAATGATTCAACTCCTTCCCAATTTCCATGGACTTGAAAATGAAAACCCATATGTGCATATTAGGGAATTTAAGGAGGTGGTAGCAACCTTCCACAATCAACACGGTACAATGGACGAACTAGGCTTAAATTCTACCCATTTTCTCTTAAGAAAAGGGCAAAAATCTGGTTATATTCATTGAGACCATGTTCGATTGGAACTTAGGCTGAGATGACTCAGGCATTTTTTAGTAAATACTTCCCACATCATAAGAGCAATGCTTTGAAGAGACAAATCAACTCATTTTCCCAAAAAGACAGCAAAACCCTATACTAAGCATGGAAAAGGTACAAAAAGTTGTAAGCTCTTTATCCACACCGCTGTTATGAGAGCTGAGGCATTGGGAGATATTTCTATGAAGGGTTAACACCTAGGGAGCATCAGTTTGTTGAAATGATGTGTAATGGTGATTTCCTATAAAAAGATTCAGATGAGGCTATAGAGTACTTAGATGACTTAGCTGAAAAAGCCCATACTTGGACTGGACCTAGTGCCATTGAGGGTACTAATAGGTCATGACCTGCAAGTAACTCCACTAGCACATGTATCTATCATCTTAGGGAGGAGGATAGCCTTAGAGCAAAGGTAGAAGCCCTAACTAAAGAACTTGAAACCCTACGTGCTAAAGACTTGAAACCTATAAAGAATGCATCTCGTGTTGAGTCTAGTGGTAATTGTTTTGTGTGTGGTGGAACCGACCATCTAGTGCAAGAGTGTACCACTTACGATGAGATGAGGGGAGTGTATGAGAAACACTGTAATGCTTTAGGCATGTACCAAAAGCCATATAATAAGGGGTGGCGGAATCACCCCAATTTAAAGTTGAAAATCTGACAATCAACAACCATCCCAACCAAATAGAACCTACACTACACCCTCATATCAACCTACATCTTCTAGGAACTCCTTAGAGGATACATTACATGCTTTTATAGAGGTACATGGTAAAACCAATAACAAGTTTGAAACTATGATTACCTAGGTTGTTGAGGAAAGCAAAGAGATGAAAGCCCACATGTCCAAACTAATCAATGCTTTAGCTGTAGGAAAGCGTGAAAAATTTCCAGCTCGGGCCCAACCAAATCCTAGAGGACAACACATGGCACAAACTTCAGGCTTAGAAGAAAACAACCTTAAGGAAGTAAATGCCATGACCACTAGGTCCAAAAAAACTATAGAACCAACCAACAAGCCTAGACACGAGGAGAAAAACTCTAGCAATTTGGAAGAGGATAAACCTAGTGATGATGTAGTAGAGATCCCAACTAGAGTACCTTTTCCTCAAGCTCTCAAACTTACCTTGAAAGCAACCGGGCAGCACAATGAAAATCAATCTACCCCTTTTGCATGTGATCGCCCAGGATCCCACATATGATAAAGTCCTTAAAGACTTATGCACTATGAAGAGGAAACGCCATGTTAAGAAAACCACTTTCTTAACTGAGTAGGTAAGTGTTGTAATTGAACAAAGGCCCCCACCTAAGTATAAGGATCCTGGTTGTCCTACTATTTCTTACATCGTTGGGAGCCATGAACTTGTACAAGCCTTTCTTGACTTAGGAGCTAGTGTTAACCTCATGCCTTATGCTATCTACTCATTGTTAGGCTTAGGTGAGATAAAACCAACATTTATAGTCTAACAATTAGTTGATCGGTCCACTGTTAGGCCTAGGGAAGTAGTTGAGGATGTGTTAGTTCAAATTGATAAATTCTACTACCCCGTTGATTTCTTGGTACTAGATTTGAAGGTCGATGTGAATATTGACTCTAAAATTCTCATAATTCTTGGTAGACCATTTATTGCCACTGCTAATGCTCTTATCAATAGCAGGAATGGTCTAATGAAGCTATCCTTTGGGAATATAACTTTAGAAGTCAATATCTTCTACACTTCCAAACAACCACAGGTGGATGATGAGTGTCATCAAACATTTAGTACTTGAAGATAGAGGATCTGGCGAGGTGTTCAATCTGAATCCTTAGTATGGCCAATTTTGACAAAACATTGTTATGAATGTTCTCAGCTTGTGGTATTTGAGCCAGCTCAAACTTCGCAAAGAAGGGGAGCAAGTTCATAACCTTTTTTAGGTATGTAGCCATGCTCTTATCTTTTGCAATGAAGTTGCCATTAATTTGACTCATCACCAATTGTGAATCACTATTAACCACCAGTTTCTTTATTTGCATTTCTTTCGACAATCTGAGGCTTGCTAGTAAAGCCTCATATTCAACTGTGTTATTGGAGGTCCCCAAACCAAACCTTACTGCAAAGTTGAGCTTGTGTCCCTTCGGGCTTACTTATACCATCCAAGCTCCCAAGCCTACCTCTCCTGAAAAACTATCCACAAATGGGTTCCAAGCTAGCGAGTCAGCTGGTTCTATTGCAATTTCAACATCAGAGGTCTTATTGGATTCTGCTACGAAGTCTCCAAGTGACAAGCCCTTTATGGTAGTTCGGGACTTGTATGCAATGTCAAACTCACTTAATTCAATGGTCCCTTCATTAATGTTCCTGAGGCATTGGGTTTCTGGAAAACTTGACTGAGTGGAGAATTGGTTACTACTTGTGTGGTATGGGCTTGGAAATAGAGCCTTGGCTTTCTGGAGGTGATTGCTAAGGAAAATGCAAGCTTCTCCATGTCAGTATAACGCGTTTCTGCTGATAAGAGGCCATTGCTCACATAATAAATAGGTAGATGTATTCCACCTTCATCCTTTACAAGTACTGAGCTCATGGCCTCTGTAGATGCAACTAAGCACAACAACAGCGGTTCTCCTTTTTTGGGTTTGGATAGGAGGGGCCTATCCCAAATACTTCTTCAACCCTTGGAAGGCCTCTTCTCACTCCTCATTTCACTGTAACCTTTTTCCTCATTTGAGGACTTTAAGGAATGGGAGACACTTGTCGGTGGCCTACCAATGAACTGACTTAATGCTGCAAGGCAACTCATTAGTCTTTGTACTTCCTTGGGTTTGGAGAGGGATCTCACGTCCAATAAGGCCTTAAATTTTTTTAGTTAGCCTTTATGCCTAGTTGATTGACCATATAGCCCAAAAACTTCCCAAATGCTATGCCAAAATTACTTTTTAGAAGGTTCAACTTCATCTTATACTTTCTCAGAATCTTGAAAGCAGCCACAAGGTGTTCAACATGGCCTGCAGCTTTGAAACCCTTCACCAACATATCATTTACATAAACCTCCATCATCTTACCAATGAGATAAGAAAATGTCTTGTTAACTAGCCATTGGTAAGTCGCCCCAATATTATTCAATCTGAAAGACATGACTTTATAGCAATAAAGTCCCGGATCTGTAATGAATGAGATACTTTTCTCCTTAGATGGGTACATGAGAATTTTGTTGTACCTCGAGTAAGCGTCCATAAAGCTTAATAACTCATGTCCCATCGTGGAATCTACAAGTTGGTCGATCCTTAGAAGTGGAATACTATCTTTAGGACATGCCCGGTAGAGGTTGGAGAAATCTATATAGACCCGCCACTTGCCATTGTGTTTCTTAACTAGAACCAGGTTAGATATCCACTTTGGATTTGTAGCTTCCTTGATGAACCTATTGGATATCAACTTTTTCACTTCTTCCCAAAAGGCTTTGTATCTTTTCAAGTTCAATACCCTCTTTTTCTGCCTGTGGGGAGTGAATTTAGGGTCAATATTGAGGTGGTGGTAACTATCCACGGGGTCAATGCCTACCATGTCTTCATGTTTCCAGGCAAATATATTCAAGTTCTTGAGTAAAAAAGTCCTTGAGCCTCTGCTTCTCTCCCAACTCCAACTCTTTTCCCACATGGATCATCTTTGTTAGGTCCTGTAGGAATACTAAGAAGATTTCTAGCTCTTCAACTGAGGTTGCCTGAGAGTTCGACTCCATGATTTGAGGGTCTAACCATTCATCTGTAGTTTCTTCTTTAGGTGTCGTCCCTTCTGTATGGGCATCCATCATCTCAATATCTTTCCCTTGGTCAGGGGTTGGACCTTCCACAAGTGCGTGCAGTATTTCAGTGTCCATCAAAACATGTTCGTACTCCACGATTTAAGGTGCTAAGGTAGCATTTCCTCGAACCCATTTAATCACTTTGAAAAATGGCAACGCTTTAATTCATAGAAAACTTCAAGTATAAATAGTGGATGGTGTAGTTCTTTTAATTTAGGTCATCCCAGCACTCCGTGATATGCAGACCTGTGATCTATGATGAGGAATTCCATCAAATGGTGAGTCGTCAAGGGTGCATTCCCATTTCTATGGCCGACGTATCCTTCCCCTAGGGACGATGGTGTCGCCAGTGAAGCTATATAGGGGAGCAGTCATGGGGGTAAGCTCGTGATCTATCAACATTTTGTCATAGATGGCTCCAAAAAGATGTTGAATGAGCTCTCGTTATATACCAAAATGCACTTTAAGTAGTTTATTGCCACAACCATGCAACTCGTATATTTACGTTTCTATCTCCAATAGAGTTTGACAAATCCCTAAGATCCATGTTATGCCTTCCATTAAATAATTTGTCAAAGATTTCATTCATATTCCTACGATCTCATTTCCATGAACTAAAGGTTTTGAATTGATCTTCAACATGATTAATTTAGTTTAAATCTTATTTATCTTTTCAACATTCTCAGATATTTTCTGTTGGAAATTGGTTTGAAAATTGAGTAAAATTGGTTAAGTATGAAAACCAAAAGTTGGAAAAATGACTTTCCTATCAATTTTGGCTAAATATTCAGACTTGTTCTGATGGTCAAATTACAAATGTAAATAGGCCAACTTATTTTACTCGTTGAGTAGATTTTCGTCGTGGTATATTTACAATCTCAAAACCAATTTCAGATGAATGAGAAATTACGGTCTATAGTGGGAAGAAAAATAGAGGAAACTATCTATTTTACTTAGGAATGTCGCTCGATTATTATCGGTCGAGTGACAAGAGATCGAAAATTGACACTCTCGCTTGAGTGAGAGTCTAGCGACATGAAGTGTTGCTTTTGTTCGAAAGATTGCAAGGTTTGGTCTCCACCACTTCACCCACAACCTCTCATCCTATATAAATAGGACCCCTTGTACGTCCTTTTTGCATACCATCTCATACTTGCATCGAGCATTTCATAAATCTCTTGCAAAATCATTCCATAAGCAGTTTTCCTTGTAGAAAGGGAATTCTATCAAAAGTTCGTCGTAACTTGTGGTTTGAATTGCAACTACCACAAGTTGTATCTGTTGTATTTTGGGAGACAAGTGTCGTGAACCGTGAGCACAATTGCAGAACAATATTGTCTTAAAGAGAAAGTTCTATCGCTTGCCTCAGATTATTCCATCTTTCATCTTTTTTTCTCATATATTATTTTTTGGTTTTATTGTAGTTCATATACTACACTTGTACCCTCATATTTGTGGTGTTTAATCACGCTCTTACGAGTTAAACTTATCCTGGTTTGTTCCTTACATAACAACCCTTTCACTGTACATGCTGCAAGTCCGGTAATAACAATTTCTAAACAGCTTTCTTCACATACTTCATCCGTTGATAACTATAAAAAATTTTGTGCACTCTTACCCTAAACATGCAAATCACCCTCTTGGCTTGCCTAAGTCTCCTCATTTTAGAAGTATTTCAAAATTAATATTTCATCATGTGTGTAACTCAATTTCCTTTCCAGCATTGTGATGTGATGCTATGTAATTCTATTCACTTATCCAACTTTGGGTTGGGAATTTTGTTCCTATCATTTTTCTTCTCTCCTTTAGGTCTTATTTTTGGCAGTTGTTTTTACCATTTTGTTCTTGATGATTTGACATTACTAATAAGAAAATGACCTTGATTACAAGGATGTAAGTGACTGAGTAGCTAGTGATCATTTAGTAGTGAACTACTAATTGATGTAAGATTAGATTGGTGCATAACTTTTGTCTCTAGCCTAGTGCTCAAGAATTCTCTTCTACCTTTTTATGTTATTCATTTTCTTATCATGCTAACTTTATGTTTTACTATTTATATGGATAGATAATGTAGAATTATAAATTACAAGCAATAATTTAATGAAATGATCTTGGCAAACCCCTGGTGGTTAAGTTCGCCAACTTAATAACGTGATATTTCAATTCTTTATCAACATATGCATACCTTTGTTCTCATGCTTTTTTTGCTCTTACAGGTGCTGTGAATCTAAACAAAAACGTGAGGACGGAGAGAGACGTCCTCTCAATCAAAAGAACAAACACATAGTTTATCAAGTGGTTTTTTTCTTAGTACTATTGCTCCTGTCTTCTATAGGGACTTAGCTTTAGTATTTGAATTTTGAATTTTATAAACCTGCAGGTTGAAATCACTGATGTCCCCATTGATACCAAAGATAGAGATGAGATTTTAGAGAGTGAATTCTTTGATACTAGCAGGTATTTTTTTAGCCTTTGCCGAGGAAATCATTATCAATATGATACCATGTGCCGTGCTAAGCATTCCTCAATGATGGTCCTCTACCATCTTCATAATCCTACTGTCCCAGCTTTTGTAACAACTTGTTATGTATGCCGCCTGGATATTGAAGCTGGTCAAGTTTGGCGCTGTGAGACTTGCCCAGATTACGATGTTTGCTATGCTTGTTATAAAAAAGATGGTGAAATAGATCACCCTCATAAATTGACGAATAATCAGTCTAATGAATGTGATGAACAAAAAATAGAAGCAAGGCAATTACAATTTACTCAAGTACTTTTTAAATTTTGTGTTTTTCTGGATTTTCACATCGTACTACTGCTTTTACATTCTTATGGTCTAACTTCTTTCACTAGGAATAATTTCTTTTTTGGCTAACCATAATTTAATCTAACTTGGAGCAGAAGCAATGACTTGTTGGCGCACAACTGTAAAAGATGTCTTTTTATTTGGACCTGAAGCTTAGGAAAATGCTTGACCTCCTGGTACATGCTTCTCAGTACCGTTCTCCACTTTTCCAATATCAAAACTGTCGCAAGATGAAGGGACTTTTCTGCCATGGTTTTGTTTGCAAAATACGTGTTTCTGGAGGTTGTGCTCTTTGTAAGAAAATGTAGTATCTACTTTAGCCTCATTCTAGAGCTTGCAGAGAATCTGTTGAAGTTATTGTAACACTTTGTTGTCAACCAAACAAATATATTTTGATTTGTATTTAGTTACATATTTTGGTCATAGTCTAATTATGAAATGATGTAAAAGTTAGGCTATTTAGTAGCTACTACAAGTTAGTGTATTGTCAAAGTATGGTCAAGTACATTATCTAGCCTGTAGTATGGTAAAGTGATAGTAGGTAATGATAGTTGATAAAATAGTTATTAGAAAAATCTTGTAAGTTTGGCTATATATAGAGCCATGTATTTCTAGATTTATTAGAAGAAAATGATGAATGAAATTGTTTGTTGAAAATCTCTTTTCTTCTCCTCTGCCTTGTTCTCGAACAATAGAGTTTTTGCATAGAAACCGGTCAGTTCATATACGGTTTCTTCCTCCTCCTTAATATGAAAAATCACAAATGTTTTAGAGCTTTCTTTGTAAAGCTTTCGAACTAATAAATTTCCATCAGTGGTATTAGAGCTTCAATGATCTTAAGAGGTCAGAAAAAAAAGAAAAAAAGGGCTGTTAAAGTGCTTTAAAAAATGAGAAAATTCGATGCTGAAAAATGAAGAAAAATCGGTGTGCTCAAAGATTTGCAAGGTTTCAGAGCAAAAATGAAGTTTTGTGGAGATGGGATAGAGACGGAACATCACTTATTTTTCACTTGTCAGTTTAGTTCACACATTTGGGGAAAGATCTGTGGATGGCTTGGCATTAGAAGCTTTATGTCTACAATCCCTAGTGCATTGAGGTGGATTGGTTCGAGTGATGGGTTGGCATAATAAAGCTAAGAAGATTGCTCTTGCTAGCACTGTTTACCACTTATGGACAACAAGTAACACGAAGAGTTTTGAAAGCCTTATACCGTAAGTTGATACTATTATTAAACGAATTAAAATACATATATACAAAATTATGTTTTTTTTATATCCACATATTTTGATTCATTTTGAGTTTTTACCATTAGATCATTAAATCTATTCGTTTGTGCACCCTTCATTTTGATTGCTCGCGTATGCCCGATATATACATACTTGATCTTTGTTTGTCCGGGTATACCTGGTGTACTTGTAAATGATTTTTGATCAATATAGTTTACATTTACCAATAAAAAATCATGCCTAGAATAAAGATGTTGGCTAATATGGGAAGATCCAACAATCCTACCACTAAAGAGACTGGTGAGGGGTCAAGTTCTAGCCATAAAAATGCTTCAACGGCTGCCAAAAATTTTGCCTAACAATTTCTAGTTTTAGATTTTCTTAGCAAAGTAAACTATCTCCTCTATAACGAGCTTCTTTATAAAAGAAGTTCTATTGGAAAAAATCGTAGACCATTCTTTTTTAGACTCGATGCCACTTTCTTTTATTGGCCAACTTCAATCATTTGGCTAGGTAGAATTTTTTTATCGATAAATGTAAACTATATGGATAAAAAAATTATGTACAGGTACACCGAGTATACCTGGGCAAACAAAATGAAAAAGATATACAAATGAATAGATCTAACAACCTAATGCCAAAGACTCAAAATTAATCAAAACATGTGAATACAAAGAAAACATAACATTGTATACGCATGTTTCAATCCATTTAACAACGTTACAACTTGCGGTCTTAGATTCTCATAAATTTTCGGTTACGTGTTGTCCATAAGTTGTAAATGGTGCTAGCAAGAGCAATTCGTAAAGCCTTACTTGTTAAGATGTCTCTCGAGCCTCATTTTTAATCTACTTCAATACACTAGATAGTGTAGACATAGAGCGTCTAATGCCAAGCCACGCATGAATCTTCATCCATAAGGATACACATAATTGACATTTGATAAAAAAAATGTTGTTCCGTTTCCTTCGTAACTCCAAAAAAGGCAATTTTGGTCTGTCTCCAAGTGCATTATTTTGTCCTTAGTTAACAATTTGGATTTAGCTCCAAGCCACAGGATAAAAGTATGTTTAGGAAGTGACGGAAAATAGTAGCTGCCCAGGCTTCGTCCCCTTCAATCTGAAATATCCATAGGTAGCTGCAATGATGAATCTGCCTGAAGCTGTCGAGTCTGTCCCTTGCAGCCTAAACGATTTGTTTAGACTGTGAAATTTGGTCATGTATCTCCAACAGCCTTTTAAACAACAAAGAGTCTTTTTTCCTCACCGTATACTCCCAAATGTCAGTCCCACGTAAAAAAAATATGATTTATCCACTTTACCCAAAGAGCGTCCTCCTTGCTATAAGTGTTCCAAAGAGTTTTAGCAAGGAGTGCTAAGTTCCAACATTTAATTTCTCTAAATCCAAGCCCTCTCTCATGTTTCGGCAAGCAAATACTACTCCCAACCACCAATGTCTTCTTAGATCCCCAAAGAAAGTTATGACAAAGACTAACAATCTTTGATGCAATCATGGTCGGAATAGGTAGAATAGAGAGCCAAAAACATTCGACACCTTGAAGAAGGACTCTCACTAGTTTTGCTCTCCTCTCATAACCATGCTCCAATATAGCCAAGATTTTATTGATAATGGAGTTATAAGAACCATTTTTCAACTTTTTCGCTGCAAATGGTATTCCCAAATAACGAAATGGCATGGAACCCTTGGCCATATTAGTTAGTTGGTGAATATCTTCCAACTGTTGTCCATGAACTCCCGCCCTATACAAGTTAGACTTATTCACATTCATCCTTAGTCTCGACATGTCTCCAAAGTTGGACAAGCACTCCATCAAGATACCAATTGAGATAATATCATCCCTAGCAAATAACATCAAGTCATCCGCAAATGCTAAGTGAGTTATCTTCAATTGGCCACATTTAGGATGATAGTTGAACTCGCTATCATTGGTTGCTTCCTTCAACATTCTTGAGAAATACTCTTAAGGCACATAACAAAAAAAAAATGGTGATGAAATGTCTCCTTGATGAAGCCCACTTATTCCCTTAATGAAACCTAAAGGCCACCGTTAAGCGTGATTGAGTAAGTAGGCATGGTAATGCATTTCATCACTCATCTAATGAACTTTGTTGGAAATCCAAGGCCTTGAATCATGTGCCTTCCTAAGATCAATTTTAAGAAGGCATTTAGGAGTAACCCTTTTTGATGTTGTATTGCCTTAAACGCTCTTGAGCGAGATGAATGTTCTCCGTCATGCTTTTACTTTCCACAAATGTAGCTTATGCTTGATCAATAATTTAACCGAGAATAGTACCCAATCGAGAGGCAATGATCTTTGTGATAACCTTATAAAACACATTGCAACATGCAATAGGCCTATAATCTCCCATGGTATTTGAATGATTTGCCTTAGGTACTAAAGCAATGATCGTGTGATTCATTTGCTTTAGAAGTGAACTAGAATTAAAGAATTCCATGATTGCTCGCACAAATTCTCTTCCAATAATTCCCCAAGCCTTCTTAAAAAAGCAAGGTGAGAATCCATCCAGACCCAGTAATTTATCATCTCCGATAGAAAATAATGCATCTTTGATTTCTTGCTCCGAAATGTCCCTAATTAATGCCAAAGCATGCTTTTTCGATAATACAAAACCACCTATCAAGAAATCAATGCCAATTGGCAGCCTGGACTATTTTGCTAGAGTAAACCACTTTAAAAATACACGAATTCATCGACCACTTCTTCCAATGAAGAGGTATAAATACCATTCCCTTCACACACCATTGCAACGAAGTTTCTTTTAGCATTCTTCATTACCATCGAATGAAAGAATTTTGTGCACTTGTCACTATTCTTAAAGTACTATCATTTAGCTCGTTGGAAGTGAAAACTCTTCTCCGCTTCACATAGATCCATAGCTTTTTTCCTCATCCTTGCCACTCTACTTTGAAGTTCAACATTAGAAGGATTATCATGCAATTCCAATTGTACCTCTTTCAAAGCCAAAGTAGTCACTTTGGCCCTCGCAAAAATGTGAGCAAAATGTTTCTCATTAAGCTTCTTAAGCTCCCCCATTAAACCTTGCAACATTTTACATAGAATGTATTGCTTCGTTCCCCTAACCTCAAGTTCCCAATAATTTTGTACAACCTCATGAAAGCTTTCATGATTGGTCCACTTATTAAAGAACCTAAAAGGCTCCATTTTACTTCTTTCAAGCCTAAAAAGTGATACAATACATGGTGAGTGGTCGAAGAGGCACCCCACTGGTAGATAATTAGCAAAACTTTTACACTCGCTTGTATTCAAACATCGTTCACCATAGGCCTATCAAGTTTACTCCACGTTGAGCTATTAGTCCAAGTGTAAAAACAACTAATAGATCTCACATCTTTAAGTCTCACATTGAGGCATACATTAGCAAAATCCTTCACCTCATACGGAGTAGCATCCGCCCCATTATATTTTTCATCAAATTTGAGCACATTGTTAAAATCTCCCATGATCAACTAAGGCGAAGAGCAATTTGATCCAAGCTCCAAGATATTATTCCATAGGGGCCCACAATTCACAATAGCAAGAAAAC
Organism: Osmanthus fragrans; assembly: GCA_019395295.1. Lineage (NCBI taxonomy): Eukaryota > Viridiplantae > Streptophyta > Magnoliopsida > Lamiales > Oleaceae > Osmanthus > Osmanthus fragrans. The sequence continues at coordinate 28,514,014 of CM033350.1, forward strand.
CATAAACAAAGCTAACAAGAAATGTAAGTAACCTAACCTTACAAATAGCGAAGCAATGGACAATTTGAGATGTAGTCTCCAACACATTCACTTAGACTTTTATGTGATTCCACAAAATCAAAATCTGGCCAACTTGATGTTGTTATCTTATGATGAAATATTTCGTGATGCTATCTTTATGATGAAATAATGAGGGAGTTTCCACTATTCACATCCTTTTTTTATAGCCATTGTATTATGCTCCTCGAGCTTTCCTTTTAATTTTCCATTGCAGCATGTCCTAGAGTTTATCTTATCATAAATTGACTTAGAATTTGGCCCCACACAATCTGTCACTAGTTTCGATTGCTAGCCTGACTCTCTCCCACAGTCAGTACCCATCGTTGGTTGAAACTGTGTACCTACTACATGTTGCAGCTACTGCCACTGCCCATAGGGTGTTGGTTTCGTGTACCCACAGTTTGCTCGTTGCGTGTACCTGTGTTCTGTCCCTATGATAGGTGTTTATGTTTACTGTTTGCAACCTCAGTGAACGACATTTCCTGTACGTTCTCCTATTGCTGTCCACTAGTGTCTACTACAGTGTACCCAGCCTGCATGCTCTCCTCTTGTGTAGCCAACATGGGAGCTTTCAATGTCATGCCATTTATGGCTTTCACTTTATCACCTACAGCCTATTTCTTGTAGTTGCAACCAAGGGTGGAGTACCCAAAAACCTTACAAAAACAACAAAACTTCGTTTCATGTTCAAAAAGGATTTCTTGTTTCCTTAATTTGCCATTTGGAAACTTAATCTTCACTACCCTCATGAGCTCGATAAAAGCATCAACTTCGACAAGAACTCTCGTATAAAATAGTGTACATCTAGCTAACGTAAGCTTATCGTCGGTAGTAATTGGTTTACCAACTTTAGACACAATTTTCCCCAATGCACTAGGGCCCCAAATCTCCAAGGGCAATCTCGACAAGTTGATCCAAATCAGCATCTCACTAACTGCTTTAACATCAAATTCGAAATAACTGAGCATCACTTTTAGCATTAACGGTCTCCCATAGACAATGTAAAGACCACCATGTAATACACTTAGTCTCTCCGAATTCGTCTCGAATTTAAAGACCAACCACCCACTCAAGTGAACAAAATATTTCTTCCAATTGGAGTAAGGCCACTTTCCCTGAGAATTAAGGCAAAATACCCGACAAGACCATATCCTAAAGCCTATTATATATTTACAATATTCGATTCACATAGCACATTTTCATCCGATAGATTATCAAACACTTGCAACATAGTACCTTCATCAAATTTCCTAGTCCTTAAATAGGTTAACTCGTGGGGCTTTGGTAGCCTTTTCCCCATCAATTACAGCTTCTTTCATAACTTGAGGTTCCCAGTCAAACTTCCCAAATCTATGTCATCCTCACCAAGTGTTTGGGACACACTTGGTGATTTATAGATAGCTCTTCACTAAGTCCATCATTAGCAACATTTAAAGCATCAATTTTGGAGTCATAAGCAGTTGAAGAAGATGACTTAGGCCCTATTTGATTTTCATTCTTTGTAAAATGAGAATGAAAAATATAGTCGTTATGGACCCCACATAAGAGATGTAAAGTCAAAAATGATGGTTGAATATGATGGATAACAGTCATATTTTTTATTTTTACGAATGAAAAATAGGAAACAAACGAGGTCTTAATAATCTTACTAAGGTGTTGATCCACCACATTAGATGAAGAGTTGGACGGGCCTAGTGGAAGTTTAAGTGGGCCAATAAAACCATATAGCCCACCTTTTTTCTTACCAATATTAGCGTCCAAAACAAAGAAAATAAAACCAAATCCAAATCTGCATGCAGAGAAAAGCAGGATCCACGTGTAGACAAAATGCAAATCAGTTGACAAGCAGGCACCTTTTTTACTAGCGGCCTTTTTGCAAGAATTCAGGGAATGCAGTCTGACCTATACCCAATTTTTGACAAAACCAAATTCAAATTCGAATTCGAATTCGAATTTGAATAAAATATTCAGCACCAATACTTACACAATACATACAACCATTAAAGATTGAAGCTGAACTGACTCGCATCAACTGCAACTAACCGACGAACTAGGCTAGAATCCCAACTGCTTACTAGCGCCTGGTCAAACCACCCAGCTGAACAAACCAGAAGCACGCTGAAACTGGAACAAGTAGGTGTCAACAACCACGAACTATCCAGAACCTTCAATCTGAGGAAATTGGCCAGAAAAGAAGTTGAAACCTTAACAGCACCTGTTGACCCCAAAAAATGTTGTCAACAGATGTCAGTATTGGACTCGTGACACGTGGATTCCAGTGAGATTAACCGGAGTTGATGATTGTAAAGTATATATGGACTATCGAGTCGGAGTACCAACGGAGGATTTTTGTGTCAAATGGATAAAGATTTGTAGTTCGTTTTATGTTTTTCCCTTTATAATATTGTAAAGAGCACAATAATTATATGGATAAAATATTTTCCCTCTCAAACACTTTCGTAAGAATTCGGGTTTATATCTTTTACTTTCTCAAATTCAGCTTCCCTTTTACAATCACAAGAAGTGCTATTTATAGAGGAGAGGTTGAAATGTCCATCATCGGATCGGGTCCACGTGGCTCCATGTTGTTGTTTCGGATATCAAATCATTCACGACATTGACTATTGTGATGATTGCCCTGCTATTGTCCTGCCATCCCCTTCCTTTTGTCTGACACTAGGTAAGGCGGTTTTAAAGTGACTTGTCACGTCAATCACTTCTCAGGGATATCCTTCAGGTTTGCCCCTTAACAAACACCTCGGTGAATGGGGCGTTAGGCAACGAAGAAGACTTCTGATTGGAGAAGTGCTTTGCAGTTGAAGGGACTTCGCCTTAGCTTTTTGAAGGGACTTCGTCTTAGCCTTTTGAAGGGACTTCGACTTAGCCTTTTGAAGGGACTTCGTCTTAGCCGTTTGAAGGGACTTCGTCTTAGCCTTTTGAAGGGACTTCACCTTAGCCTTTTAAAGGGACTTCGCCTTAGCCTTTTGAAGGGACTTCATCTTAGCCGTTTGAAGGGACTTCGCCTTAGCCTTTTGAAGGGACTTCGCCTTAGCCGTTTGAAGGGACTTCGCCTTAGCCGTTTGAAGGGACTTCGCCTTAGCCTTTTGAAAGGACTTCGCCTTAGCCTTTTGAAGGGACTTCGACTTAGCCTTTTAAAGGGACTTCATCTTAGCCGTTTGAAGGGACTTCGTCTTAGCCGTTTGAAGGGACTTCGCCTTAGCCATTACAAGGGACTTCGCCTTAGCCTTTTGAAGGGACTTCGACTTAGCCTTTTGAAGGGACTTCGTCTTAGCCGTTTGAAGGGACTTCGTCTTAGCCTTTTGAAGGGACTTCGTCTTAGCCGTTTGAAGGGACTTCGTCTTAGCCTTTTGAAGGGACTTCGCCTTAGCCTTTTGAAGGGACTTCGCCTTAGCCTTTTGAAGGGACTTCGTCTTAGCCGTTTGAAGGGACTTCGCCTTAGCCTTTTGAAGGGACTTCGCCTTAGCTGTTTGAAGGGACTTCGTCTTAGCCTTTTGAAGGGACTTCACCTTAGCCTTTTGAAGGGACTTCGTCTTAGCCATTTGAAGGGACTTCGTCTTAGCCTTTTGAAGGGACTTCGTCTTAGTGCTACCTTTCCATTAACGACGTCTCCTTCGAGGAAGGGTTTTACACATGTTACGGGGTTCCCTTACTGTTCATCGTCGAACATCCTCTCGTTAAGATCTCCACGTGTCCTCCAGCTAATGGCTCCATTTTTATGGGGTAACAATAGTCCCCCAAGTCTATGCCTTGGTCATTTATGTGAAGGCATGGACTTTGGAAAAAATGCATAATTGGTTTTTCTGGTAACCCAATTGGCCGATGTGTGGCGCTGAGGTGTCCAACTTAGATGGCCGAGGTTATTCAAACAAGAAAATCTGTGGAGGTCCTATTTATTCTTGACGGATACGAGGGGTCGTTTGTTTTTAGGCTGTAATGGTGCTCCATCTTTTGCGCTTGTTCAAAGAGCGGTTGTGACGGTTCAATTTCCTATACACGCAACCATCGCCTTATTAAATGCGCAATCATGATGATTCTAGGGCACCTTTCCAAGTACAAAGCACGCGTTATGGCACGTGGGTCACACGCTGACATCCAGTCCGTGGAAGACGAAACAACTAACAAATGGACCACCCAGATTAGATCCATGGATAAACGGTTAGATGGACCAGATTCTCATCTAACGGCTGGGGTCCTTCCTTCTTGCCTATAAATGGTGGCTAACGGACACTCTTGTCTCCTTTATCTTCACGCGAAATTGCTAGAGAACCTTCAGAGTTTGTACTTTCTTTTTTCCTCAGATTTCTATCTCTCAAGATTTTTCGGCAGCCCTCCACCGACGTTGTGAGTAACACTGTAAGTTTGTAAGAGAAGAAAGAGACTTGATTTCTTTTCTTTGATTTCCTTTCGCACCTGATGCGTCCTGGTTCTAATAGAGAACCAGATTATTTACAAATAGCAGCCAGTTACGGAGTTCGCTTGATTAAGACCTCAGACGTTAGGAAAATAGTGATGTTCGAACCGAGTACCGTTCCTGTGAGCGGGATTAGGTCGGAGGACATTTGGGGGATGTCCAAGATTCAGTCCATTATGTCTCCTCTACGTCTAGTTCAACTTAGGGAGACATATTGCATACCCTATGCTATTGAACTTCTTACTCCATCTTCGGCGGAACGTGCCTGCTACCCCAGGGCAGGATGTGTCGCCATTAGCGAACATTTGCTTAAGGCAGGGCTTCGCCTTCCTCTCCACCCTTTTTTTAGGGCAATCCTTAGATTGTAGGGACTTGCCCCCACCCAGTTTGTCCCCAACGCATGGGCCCAACTAGTGGGTTCCTATTTTCTCTGGAAGGAGACCTCCTTAGGCGAGGATATGCCCTCCACGTTTTCCAGACACTTTTTCAGCCGAGGTCTCTAGGAAAAGGGGATTCCAGGGGGTGGTACTCTTTGTGTCTTTGGGGGTCACATTCCCCATTTGTTGTCGAACTCCCTTCCTCCGTCAAGCTCTGGAAGGAGTCACGGTTTTGGGTGAGGGGTAAATGGCAAGAGTGTGAGGGCAACGCCATACCCCATGTCAAAGCACCGACCTCATACTTCGAAGCTGGTGAGTGTTAATTTCATTGTGCATTTGCATCGTGACTTTTGGAATATTGGCTTTAATTTTTTGAATTGCCCTTTGTGCAGACGTAGTTGAGTTGTTCGAGCTAAGTTCTATTGAGCTTGAACTAATTAGAGACGTCTACCTCCGACCTGCTTCTTCCAGAGAGTACGAAAGGCTCATCCTTCGAAAACAGCCGTTCGAAGACTTCTGCTTGATGTCGAGGAAAGGTACATGTTCATTGTTTATATATGTATGTATTTTTACATATTTTCAATGTAATCACACCTTGCTAAATTCAGCCTCTTTGCTTTTGTAGAGGAATTTTTACACAGGAGACACCCCACTCCGGACATGGCTACTATTGTGGCTGCCACCTCTACTGCTGGGAGAAAAGGTCTGAAGGGCACTTCTGCTGGTGCCAAGAAAGTAAGGAAGAGGGTGGAAAGGGTAAGTAAGGAGGCTGTAGTTCTTGAGGCGGAGGATGCTGTTAAGGAAAATGCCCCCCTTTCCACAATTGACAAGGGCAAGACTCCTGTGGTGGAATCCCCCAAGAAAAGGTTAAAGTGCCAAGGGAGGATGGGGCTGGAGGTTCAGCTGATGTCCCATCCCCACGTTCTGAAGTCCCGTGGGGGAGAAGTTACTTGGCGCTTCCTTAGCTGCAGCCGCTGTCCCAAAGAAGAGGCCTTTGGAATCACCAAAGAAGATCCCTACCAAAAGGCCGAGGACAGCGAGTGCCTCCTCTGTGAGAGGGTCGACAAGGGCCAAGATGCTTCCCACTCAGAGGGATGATGAGTTGGCACCAGAGTTCCTTTCTATGCTTCCTACCGAGTCCAAACTGCGGCTTCCAATTTTTACAAGTATTGGACGGAGAGGTGGCAGAATTTCATGGAGTCTGGAGAGCCTAAGGATGTGATTGCCACACTGGTGAGCTAAACGGCGAGGTCGTTTGGTACTGCTATAGAGGTGCATGCCTTCTTTAATAACTTGCAAGGAAAGAAAGAAGATGCTGCCAGTAGGGTGGCTGTGGCTGAAGAGGAGGCTTCTAAAGCCAAAGTTGAGGTGGCGGAGTTCAAGAGATTGAAGGACGAGGAGTCTATGAAGCTTGCCTCTGATCTAAATGAGATTGAGAACTTGAAGAAGGAAGTTTACATTTGCCAAAGCAAGGTGGCTTCTATGACGAGGCGGGTGGAGACTTCTGATGCTCACTAAAGAATATCAGTAAAGGCATTGGAGAGCCTCAACAAGGAACACTCTGCCTTGAGGGTGGATTTTGAAAACCAGAGTTAGAGAATGCTGCCTTGAACTCGAGGATTGCAAGTCTCACTGAAGAGGTCGAAGAGGCTAGGAAGGAGGCCGAATCTGCTGGGACGGAGGCTGAGAAACGGTTTGTTACTAACTTCCATCTCACCGAAGAGTACGAAAACTTCACCATTTACTGGAGATATGCATATAGCGAAATGGTGGAATGGATTGAGGCTAACAATCCAGCTATCAGCACTTCGGATTTAAGGGAGTTGTTCCTTGAAGAGGAGCCTGAACAAGGTATCGACGCCCCAGCAGTTGGGGACGAAGTTTTTGAGGTTGATGATGAAGCCTCTAAAGCTGATGATGCAGAAGTTGACCCCTCAAATGCACTAGTTCCCTTCACTCCTCCCCCTCCCCCTCCCCCTCCCCCAACGAATAGCTAGTAAATCAGATTTTTGTAACAGGCCTCGAAGCCCTCGTTGTGTAACTTCTTTATTAATGAAAATATGCTTTTGATTCATCTTTAAATTTCCACTTTATATGTAACTTGAATGAAACTCTTGACTTTGAACGAACCTGTTGGGCACACGATCTCATTTTGAAAGATGCAAGTTAAGTTTCGAGTGTTGGTATTGTTGTGATTGCAAGGATGTTGAATCCGAAATCGAATGGTTGCATCTGGACTTGCGTATTTTTTGGCCTTGCTTGGTGTATATCCGGTACCTCTGTACTACCGAAGTTCATACATTCGTTCATACCATAGAATGGTTGATTACTTATCTTTACCTTTTATTTGAGTTTTGTCTTCATCGTAATTGAAATGTTTAAGCCCTAGGCCTTTCAAACATTGGAGTCCTACCAATATAGTTAGTGAGTGAAGCTTCTATTCACTTCGTATTTGGAAGGGGTCCTCTTAGGACAGCCTTCTAGTCGAAGTGCCAACGTTTTAACTAGTTTCATTTTTCTTCCCAATGCATGGAGTTTGGGCTGCCTTCTCATGCCGAGGTCCCTTTACAAATCTTGTTTGTAAGGGAACGTTCTATTCACTTCGCTTTTTGGAAGGGGTCCTCTTAGGACAGCCTTCTAGCCGAAGTATCGACGTTTTAACTAGTTTCGTTTTTCTTCCCAAGGCATGGAGTTTGGGTTGCCTTCTCATGCCGAGGCCCCTTTACAAATCTAGTTTGTGAGGGAACGTTCTATTCACTTTGCTATTTGGAAGGGGTCCTCTTAGGACAGCCTTCTAGTCGAAGTACCGACGTTTTAACTAGTTTCGTTTTTCCTTCACAAATCTTGTTTGTGAGAGAATGTTCTATTCACTTCGCTGTTTGGAAGGGGTCCTCTTAGGATAGCCTTCTAGTCGAAGTACCGACGTTTTAACTAGTTTCGTTTTTCTTCCGAAGGCATGGAGTTTGGGCGGCTTTCTCATGCCAAGGCCCCTTCACAAATCTTGTTTGTGAGGGAACGTTCTATTCACTTAACTATTTGGAAGGGGTCCTCTTAGGACAGCCTTCTAGTCGAAGTGCCGACGTTTTAACTAGTTTCGTTTTTCTTCCCAAGGCATGGAGTTTGGGCTGCCTTCTCATGTCGAGGCCCCTTCACAAATCTTGTTTGTGAGGGAACGTTCTAGTCACTTCGCTATTTGGAAGGGGTCCTATTAGGACAGCCTTCTAGTCAAAGTGTCGACGTTTTAACTAGTTTATGCCTACACAACTTTATAAGTAATTCCGTTGCAAAATGGCATTTTATTTATTACGGATTACAAACAAAAGGATCTACAACTTTCATTGATAATATTTCCTCAAATGCTCAGCATTCTAAGGATGGGGTTGTACCTTGCCATCCATGGATTCAATTCTGTAAGTCCCTGTTCTGACTTCTTCCCTGATGCGATAGGGGCCTTCCCAATTGGGCCCAAGAGTCCCTGTACCCGGTTCTTTTGTTGATAGCAGAACCCTTCTCAGCACAAGGTCATCCAATCGAAACGACTTCCTTAGAATTGTAGTACCTGGTCATTTTTCTCTGTTAGGTAGCCACTTTGGCTTGGGCTCCATCCCTCCTTTCTTCAAGGAAGTCGAGCTCACATTTCCTTAGTTCCTCGTTTGATATTTCGCTGAAGTGCAATCGACGAGGCAAGGGGAGTCCTATTTCAACTGGACTCATGGCTTCGGCTTCGTAAGCCATTGAGAATGGGGTTTGTCCTATTGCCGTTCGAATTGTGGTTCGAATTACCCATAAGACCTGTGGTAGTTCATCAACCCAAGCATCCTTGGAGGCGTCCAGCTTCTTTTTCATCGTATATTTGATGGTTTTGTTTACTCCCTCCACTTGGCCATTAGCTTGTGGGTGATGAGGTGAAGAGAATGCTTCTTAATGCCCAATTTATCACAGAGATCTCTGACCTTCTTATTGTCGAACTATCGCCCGTTGTCGGAGATAATCGAATGCAGGATGCCAAACCTACAGATGATGTTCTTCCAGAGGAATTTCGTCCTGTTTGCTTCAGTGATTTTGCATAGAGGTTCGACTTCAGTCCATTTTGTGAAGTAATCTGTGGCGACGATTGCGAAGCATGCACCACCTCTCCCTTTTGGCATCGGCCCAATGAGATCAATTTCCCACTTGGCGAAGGGCCATGGACTCGAAACTACGGTGAGCTCTTGGGAAGGTTGTCTCTGAATTGTTGCAAACCTTTGGCATTTGTTGCATTTCAGCGCAAATTGTTTGGCATCCTTTTTCAAGGTCGGCCAGTAGTATCCTTGTCTCAACAATTTTTGGGCTAAGGCCCAACCCCCCGAGTAGTTGCCACATACACCCTCATGTATTTCTCGAAGCACGTAGTTTGATTCTTCCCCGCCTGTGCAATGGAGAAGAGGCATAGAGAAGCCTCTTTTGTAGAGTACTTCGTCCTGAAAGATAAAGTGCGCAGCTCGTCGTCGGAGCTTCTGCGCTTCTTCTTTATCAGAGGATTGGACTTGGTTTTTTGGGAAGGCAACTATTGGATCCATCCACAAGGGAGTACTTTCTATCCACATTACTTCCTCACATTTTGCAATGGAGGACCTCGGCAGATGTTCTATTGGGACCACCGCTAGGAGTTCGGAGTCCCTGCTACTTGCTAATTTTGAGAGAGCATCTGCATGATGATTTTCGCTGCGTGGGATGTGTGTTAGTTCGAACCTGTCAAAATTAGGTAGGAGTCCCATGACCACTTTGAGATAAGCTTCCATTGCTTTGTCTTTAGCAGCAAATTCTCCTCCTACTTGGCTCACAACCAGCTGAGAGTCACTTTGAATAAAAAATCTCCTAAACTGCATTTCTTTGGCGAGGCGGAGTCCTGCAATAAAAGCTTTATACTCAGCCATGTTATTAGTAGCCTTGAACCCGAACCTCACTACACAGTTCAACTTGTGCCCCTCTGGGCTGATTAGTACTACTCTAGCACCGGATCCGGATTCTCCCGAAGAGCTATCTACATATAGAGTCCAAGTGGGAGGCTCCACTGGTTCCATTTCCTCTTCCACTTCTGGGATAGGAGTAAATTCTGCCACAAAGTCTGCCAGGGCCTGTCCCTTAACAGCATTTCAGGTCTTATAAACAATATCAAATTCTGTGAGCTCCACGACCCATTTCAACAACTTTCCTGAAACATTAGGCTTCTGAAGGACCTGTCTTAGGGGAAAATTGGTCAATACTTCGATGGTGTGTGCTTGAAAGTAGGGCCTTAGCTTCCGCGAGGCTATGATGAGTGCTAAGGCCAATTTCTCCATATCAGGGTAACACATTTCGGCGACTAGAAGTGCTTTGCTGATGTAATATACAGGAAGCTGATGTCCTGCCTCTTCTCTGATCAAAACCGAACTGACAGCTTTTGTTGTAACAGCAAGGTATAGCAATAAGGGTTCTCCGGTCTTGGGTTTTGAGAGAAGAGGAGCCTGACCAAGGTGCCTCTTCAGTGCTTGTAGGGCCTCTTCACATTCCTCGGTCCAATGGAATTTGTTTCCTCCTTTTAGAATTTTGAAAAAGGGGAAACACTTATCTGTGGCCTTTGAGACGAAGCGACTCAAAGCCGCTACCCTTCCTGTTAAGCTTTGCACCTCCTTAGGCTTCTGGGGAGACCTCATCTCAATAAGGGCCTTAATTTTGTCAGGATTGGCTTCGATTCCTCTCTGGTTTACCATGTAACCGAGGAACTTCCCTGAAGCTACTCCTAACGCACACTTGGATGGGTTCAGCCGCATCCTATACTGCCTTAGTATTCTGAAGACTTCGTCTAAGTGCTGGACGTGATCCCTTGCTTTCAAGCTTTTTACAAGCATGTTGTCCACGTACACTTCGACTGTCTTTCCGATGAGGTCCGCAAACATTTTATTCACTAATCTCTGGTATGTGGCCCTGGCATTCTTCAATCCGAAGGGCATCACCTTGTAGCAATACAGACCTCTGTCCGTAATAAAGGAAGTGTGCTCTTCATCTGTTGGAAGCATCGAAATCTGGTTATACCCTGAATAAGCATCCATGAAACTCAACAGTTCGTGCCCAGCAGTGGAGTCCACCAGTTGGTTGATTCGAGGTAGTGGAAAACTATCCTTTGGACATGCTTGATTTAAGTTGGAGAAATCCACACACACCCTCCACTTGCCATTGTGCTTCTTTACCAACATAGGATTGGACACCCACTTCGGATATATTGATTCCCTAATGAAGTGATTGTCGATCAGCTTTTTCACTTCGTCCTTCAAGGCTTCATATCTCTTTAGATTCAAGGCCCTTCTCTTCTGCCTATTTGGAGTTGCCTTTGGGTCGATGTTCAAGTGGTGACAGCTGACCTTGGGATCGATCCCAACCATATCCTCGTGTTTCCAAGCGAAGATGTCCAAGTTATCTTTCAGAAAACTTTTCAACTGCTCTTTTTCCAGTGGCGCCAAGTCTTTGCCAACCTGCAAGAACCTCATCTGCTCTGGGGGACCTACTGGGAAGCTTTCCAATTCTTCTATTGGTGCTGTCTGAGATTCACAGTCCACCATGCGGGGATCCAATTCATCTATGGCTATCTCTTGTACAACAGTATGTTCCTTTTCAGGGATAATCGCCACTTCCAAGACTACCTCTTCTTCAGAGGCTTCAGTCATCACGATATCTTCCCCTTGGTCAGGGTAATTCCCTTGCACAGGGTAATCAATTTCCATTAAGATGACATTCACATTCTTTGGTTCAGCTTTACGAATGGAGTTGGTATAACATAACCTTGAACTTCTTTGGTCTCCTCGGACAGTTGCAACACCATGCTCCGTGGGGAATTTCATGCACAAATGGTGTACTGAGGTAACAGCCCACAGTTCTTTTAGGGCAGGTCGACTCAATACTCCATGGTAGGCAGAGTGGTGGTCTACGATCAAGAATTCCATGAGGTTCTTCGATACAAGAGGTGTTTCCCCCATTTCGATTGCTAGGACAATTTTTCCTCGGGGGATGAGGCTATCTCCCTTAAATCCATAGATCGGAGATGTTACGGGGGTCAATGCCTGCTTTACTTCCATTTGATCGTAAGTAGCTCCAAAGATTATATTGACCGAACTCCCGTTGTCTATCAACATCCTCTTCAAACCGTTTCTTGCCACCACTGCCCTTACTACCAAAGCGTCACAATGGGGATAATGTACCCCTACTGCATCGTCCTGTGTGAAAGTAATGGGTTCTATCCCCCTCCATTGGAGGGTTGCGTGCTTACTATCAAACTAGACATGGGGGGCTCCCTAGCCTCTTCCGCATAATTCCTTTGGGCGTTCCTGGACTCACCGCCAACATAGGGACCTCCAAATATGGTATCAATTTCTCTGATGGGTTCGCCTCCATCACTATTATGTGGGCTTCGGCGGCGCCTTCGACCTTCTTCAGGTCGTTTACGCTCACCTCCTCTCGAACTGTTGTGGACTTGCTGCCGACCTTGTCGTAGCGACGTACCTGCCTGTTGGCCCCTTCATTGGGCATTATCCTGCCTCAAGTCCCAACATGCGGTGGTGTCGTGCCATATGATCGGTGGTAGGTGCAATAAGGAGTGTGGTTCCTATTTCTAGGTCCAGCATTCTTTCCCCTTCCTCTTGATCCATGTGTTGGCGTTGAGGGGAGTCTCTCCTGCTGTCCTGAATTAGGATGGACTTCTTCATAGGCCAAGTTCAGAACTACATTTAGTGTGGCAGCTGCCAGTGCTTGTCCTGGGTTCAAATCTGACTATCCACCTTGGTGGTCTATTAAGTGGGAGGTAGGACCTCGTCCTCTTCTCAGTTGGGGAGGTGGGAAACCTCGGCTCGCCCGATTGCGATGATCTTTGAGCTCCTCGTTTATGACTTCTTGTCTTATCATCTCCAACAAAGCATCGTAACTTGTTGGATCTTTATTCTGCACATCCTTCCAAAAGAGAGAGTTCATGTCCAGGCCACCTCTTAGTGTGGTAAGTGCTTCTCTGTCCGAAACTTGGACGCAATATGTCATTTCATCCGTGAATCGGGATAGGAAAGTTTTCAACGACTTTCCCTGTTGTTGTCTCATGTCTTGAAGACGCTGGATCGGGCCTTCACCTTCTTTGCTAGTTGCAAAGCGCTTAAGGAATGCTTTTTTGAAGTCTGGCCAACTTCGGATGCTTCCTGCTTGCAATCTGCTATACCAGACCTTAGCTGCTCTGCTCAAGGTAAGATGGACCCTCACAGACCCATGTGAGTTTTGAAACAGTCCAGGTGTTTTGCGGGGTCCCCCCTTCCTTCATACTTGGTATTTTTGGCAAAACGAAGTGGTGTGGCACGGGGGCATTTTGAACTTCTCTAGAAAAGGGAAGAGTATTGTTATCGTCATCAATATCGCAAGACCTTTGTGGTTCGTCTGCGTATTGATTCTCATAAACAGGCATATTCCGAAGTGGTTGAGACGGACCGGCTTGACTTCTGGCTTGGTCCTTCCTTTCTCGCCTATTTCTAGGCGGAGGTCTCACCTCTTCGTGATGTAGTTCGACCTGTCTTCCAAATTGAGGTTGCTCAACAGGTCTCTCTCTGGGCTCTCGCAGGCGCTTATTCAACCTGTTTCTGAGCGGGTTAGAGATTCTGTAAAAAATGCTCCTGGTTCATCTAGGTAACTTCCCCGGGACTTCGGAGTCATAATTCAGTGAGTGGTTTTGTGGTGCTTCTCGTGGGAGTTCGCCAGCCTGGTTGGTGGAAGAACCGACCTCAGCCTCTCTCCCAAGGGAATTTTCATGTTGATATGGAGGCTGACCTCCCATGTGATTATCAATTCCGTCATACCGGTTGTCTTAGTAAAAACCTTCTTCTTGCATAAGGTTTTGAGGATTAGGGTACCCTCCTTGAGCCTGCATGTTCATCAGCATTTCATGAATGGCCTAATTTTGCTGGGTGATACTTCGCATATTCTCCACCATTGCGGCCACTTCTCTACTAAGCCTAGCAGCTTCCTTTGACTCACCTTGGGGGTCATGTCTCTGTCGCTGGTTAAACCTATGGTGGGACGTAGGCATTGTGTAAGAGGGTTTCCCTTGTTCAGGGTTTTCCCCGGCCATTTGAGACACTACTTCTTCGTTTTTGCTCATTATTTCTTCCTTGCGTGTAGTTTTTCAGTTAGCTTTCTTTTCAAATTTTGTATGTTACTCAATCATTCTCAGTGATTCTTTACTCAAGAATAACCTCCCTTTCTTCAAGGGGATAGGATTTTTCCTTTTTCAGGAATATAACAGCCTTTGTTTACGGGATTCTTGTGGTTTAACTATTTGTTTCCCATAGACGGCGCCAATCTGTTGACCCCAAAAAATGTTGTCAACAGATTTCAGTATCGGACTCGTGACACGTGGATTCCGGTGAGATTGACCGGAGTTGATGATTGTAAAGTATATATGGACTATCGAGTCGGAGTACCAACGGAGGATTTTTGTGTCAAATGGATAAAGATTTGTAGTTCGTTTTATGTTTTTCCCTCTATAATATTGTAAAGAGCACAATAATTATATGGATAAAATATTTTCACTCTCAAACACTTTCGTAAGAATTCGGGTTTATATCTTTTACTTTCTCAAATTCAGCATCCGTTTTACAATCACAAGAAGTGCTATTTATAAATGAGAGGTTGAAATGTCCATCGTCGGATCGGGTCCACGTGGCTCCATCTTGTTGTTTCGGACATCAAATCATTCACGACATTGACTATTGTGATGATTGCCCTGCCATTGTCCTGCCATCCCCTTCCTTTTGTCTAACACTAGGTAAGGCAGTTTTAAAGTGACTTGTCACGTCAATCACTTCTCAGGGATATCCTTCAGGTTTGTCCCTTAACAAACACCTCGGTGAATGGGGCGTAAAGCAACGAAGAAGACTTCGGAATGGAGAAGTGCTTCGCCTTAGCCTTTTGAAGGGACTTCGTCTTAGCCTTTTGAAGGGACTTCGACTTAGCCTTTTGAAGGGACTTCGTCTTAACCTTTTGAAGGGACTTCGCCTTAGCCTTTTGAAGGGACTTCGCCTTAGCCGTTTGAAGGGACTTCGCCTTAGCCTTTTGAAGGGACTTCGCCTTAGCCTTTTGAAGGGACTTCGTCTTAGCCGTTTGAAGGGACTTCGCCTTAGCCTTTTGAAGGGACTTCGTCTTAGCCGTTTGAAGGGACTTCGTCTTAGCCTTTTGAAGGGACTTCGCCTTAGCCTTTTGAAGGGACTTCGTCTTAGTGCCACCTTTCCGTTGACGACATCTCCTTCGGGGAAGGGTTTTACACATGTTACGAGGTTTCCTTACTGTTCATCATCGAACATCCTCTCGTTAAGATCTCCACGTGTCCTCCAGCTAATGGCTTAATAATGGCCCCATTTTTATGGGGTAACAGCACCAAACCTCAAAACCGCTCCATACTGAACTGCAAAACCAAGCTAAATAGAAGACCCAGTCGCAGAACCTGAACCTGTAGAGAAAACCCAATCTGAACGACCTGAACCTGGAGCTGTCTGGAATGAGGAGACGCCGCCCAAATTTAAGATCCAAGGTCCTGTTTGCCCCCATTCTTTTCCATTCTTGCCAGAATTTTTTCAAATTCAGAGATTTATGTGTCAGACAAAAGACTTGACTCCCTGACACATGAGTCCTTTGCACATGGGGAAACCAATTTTCTCCAATATTTTAATGGTATAATTTTTCATATTTGTCCTCCATTGTTCACACGCCTACCAAGTTTAACTCTAAAAATGTCAGGTGTATTATGCAAGTTACTGTAGGAAAATGAGATATGGGAAAAAAAGTTCTCATTAAAATGAGATTCAAACAGGCTCCAAGACCAAACTTGAATCTGGCCAACACACCACACCCTCGAACCTGGCGATTAAAATTCCTCACGAACAAGAACCTACTTGCCGAACTGAAAATTGGGATTTCCAACAGCTAAACTAACAAGCTCTGAATCTGAACGAAACTGCACCTCAAACTGAATGAAAACACCGTCCGAACTGTTGAAAACCAGTATGCTTAATTCAATTTTCACCAAGAAAAAGTAAAAAAATTGAACCAAACACAAGAAGAATCACAAGAAATCAAAGGCACTCAAGAAATCAAATCCCAAAATGTGATTGTATTCCTGTTTTTATTCCAACAACTTAGGTTTTATGATTTTCTACCAAGCTTTCTTATGTAATCTTTGGTTTCTAGCTCGTTAGTATCCTGTAGTATTTTCTTCTATGCAACCCTACTATTCAAACAGGGTGGGGGAAGACCCAAAAACAGGGGGTTGAGGTGGCACCTCCCCAACCCTTGATCCGAAATTCAAAAAATTAGATCAAATGTCTAGGTGGTGCCACCTCGACCACCTATTTTTGGGCATGTGTCCCGCCCTGGACAGGAGGCATTTTTCTTAATATAACATATATATATATATATCATATACTTGACATGCAACCTAACCTATATTTAAACATAGGTACTAAAACCAAAGCTATATCATCACAATTATAAAAGACTTGAAATAAGTGGAGACGAACCATATCATAATTATTCATGACTTAAAATAAGTGGACACGTACCCAGGCGTAGGAAATATCATCTGATGTCGAAGTATCATAGGACCAGTCCACAGAATCGCTTTTAGAAACCTTTTAGCTCCAATACGACTGCTTGTGGCGCCCCCAACTTCGGATTTCATTACTAGGTATTGCAGATTTTTCTGGGTTTATCACTTGATGGGGTGCTTCAACTTCATCTTCCCAAGGATTGTATATATTGTGTATCTATTGGTGAAGATATTAATTCAAATTTCAAAGTTTGAATTGAATTGTTGTCATTGTGGATCACGTGTACTACTGGCCGAATTTTCTGCATTGGAATCTTGGTCAAAGCCTACATACTCCTGTTTTACACGCTATGTAATATTTTGAGGAAATTACTTGGAACCAGGTGTTTCAAATACACTTTGCATAGATCAGGTGCAAAGATTGTTTAATCAAAACTCGGGTATGAAGTTAATAATTAAAATATTATATCTACAAACCCTAATAAATTTTCCTTATTTTTTCCTTCCACCCACTTCCTTTTCTCTTTATATTCTCCTCCTTCTCTCTATAAAAATTCAAAACCATCGTAGATTCTATTGCCACCCACACCTCCGGAGCAGTCGCCTTGATACGACCCGTCCCGAATCACCCTAATGGACCTGACACGTGTTGTGCGCAATGGCGGAGCCAGTACCCGGCCAGGTCGCACGGCCGCGCGTGCTGGCTCCGCCAGAATCTGCTGTCGTGCTGCGCTGGGAGGTTGTCTGGAGGCTGGAGCTGGCGTCTAGGTCTGGCAACAGTCACAGTGGCGGAGGAGGAAGCCAAGGAAGAAGACAAAGTTGTGGGTTGGTTGGGCCAATTTTTTTTTTTTTAAATTGTGTTTTGGCTTATGAATTAAAAAGGCCAAATTATCCAAATCCAATTATATATCCATAATCCAATAATAAAAAAAAATCCAATTCCTAAATACCTAAATCGTTTTCTTGGGCGATTGCGACTGGCGACTTGGCGGCGGTAGACTGGTGGATTGGTGGTAGTAGAGTGACTGGAGTCTGGACAGCTGGCAGTGTAGTCGTTACTGTTACCTACTGGCACTGGCAGCGGAGTTTTACGAGCAAGCGATGGAGCGAGTAGCTACACAAATCTAGATTTGACGATGACAGTAAGGACATAAGCTGCTTTTAGAATTTTAGTTACAAAATCTACTAAGCATAAAGCTTTATCTAATCTAAATTACTTACAAGAACTTTTTGTTGCTTCAAGATTGATGCTGGTAGGTGTAGCCGTGTAGGTCGACACTCGTTCGTGGACTGGTCAACTGGAGACGACTGTGAGCAGTGAGGCTGTGACTCTGTCTCTGCTGGTGAGGGGTAATGTTTCCACTCTCCATTAATTTTTTTTTTTTATTATGGTTTCAATTTAATTGATTTATCAATTAGTGGGAAACTGAAATATGATTTATGAATTATGGATTGGTTTATGAATTAGGGTTTACCGTTTATGAATTAGGGTTTTTTGGATTATAGTTTATGAATTATGGTTTAATTATGAATTATGGATTATGATTTATGAATTTGATATTATGGATTGGTTTATGAATTAGGATTTTTTTATTTTTGATTTGCCGTTTGGGAATTGGGAATCGGGAATTGGGAATTTTGGTTTAGCAAATTAGGGAATTAGGAATTTGTGAAAGTTGGGGAATTAAGAAATTAGGGAATTGGAAATTTTTAATAGAGAAGGTGTTTGGAATTTAATATTATTTAATCAACGACCGACCGGACCAGGCTATTACGATCGTTGACTGTCGAGAGTCAACGGTTAAAGTCAACCCGCCATAGCTGACACGTCGTGCTGGATTCGCCACTGGTAGTGCGCCGATGGTAGATTCCAGCTACATACCGGACCCACCACCAAGGCAACTTGACCTGCTTTGACTGTGACATATTTTTAAAAAAAATTTGATAGAATTTCCTTTGAAATATGGACTAAAACCACTTGAATAAAAATTATTTTCTCAAACATGTTCATATAATTTTAAAAAAGGCACGTTTTTCCCTCAATATACAAATTATTCAAAATAAAATGTTGGCAAATCAATATTTATTATACTTTATAAGCAAAAGTCCCCAAAAGAATTATGAACTAAATAAATTAACAAAATGAGTCATACACCTAATGCAATATATGTGTCTCAACTCGGTGGATTGACATGCTCCAAAGTTGCTCAACTCTGCTATTATCTGCTTAGAAAAAGATGATAAAATATGAGTCTGTAACTCAGTGAGTGGACAATTTGCAAATAAGTACACTTTTCTCGTTTATGCATATTTTCTGAAATTCTTACTCTGTTAAAACTTTTTAAAAATTTGAAATCTGATAGCACTTTTAAAACTAAACACGACTTCATCATAAAATCGTTTGCCCTTTTTTTCTATATAAACAGTTGTAAGGTATAATGAATATAAACAATATGATATCAGTAAATATAAGTGATAATATCATTTCGTAGTACTATAAGTTGAAATCATTACTCTACAAACTGAATTCTGAGTTCTGAAATCTGATAAACTGTATAATACTGAAAAATCACACCAAAAAGGTACCCGGAATAACCTTACACATGTATCGATTAGTACCAATATACATAGCAAAGCTATTCAATTTTGAAATTCTGTAATTCTTAAATTCTATTATACGCGCGCGGAGCTATAATTTGTCGTACACTATGGAAACATATTCACAATAGTGCAGAGCAGGTGAATCATCATGACTGTCATACACTGTGGAAACACATTCACGCCAGTGTAGAGCGGATAAATAACCATAACTGTCATACACTGTGAAAACACATTCACACCAGTGCAGAGCGGGTAAATCACCATAACGGTCATACACTGTGAAAATACATTCACACCAGTGCAGAGCGAGTAAATCATCTGTGTACTTTCTGGTGGTTTTAAAGATAACTTTAACCATGCTGAAGTATGTATTAATCATATAACATGTCAATGAAAGGATTTACTGAACATAATTTAACTTTAAAAGCACTTACTATAAAATCCACTTTATACTAAAAATCGTGCTGTCGAATCAACTAATAATAATAATTAACTGTCAAATCTACTATAAATTTAATAAATACTTATTTCTGAAAAGTAAGTTTTTTCACTCGCTGGTCTATGGACAGAAATCTGATTAAATTGGCGAGCATTTTTGAGTTTTCACGTCACTACCTAAAATATGATACCAGATAACCAATTTAGAAATCATGCTACCAAGTAACTCTAAATATTCATAATCGAATACTAAAACTTAATTCCTCGAAACTTGAATAATTTTTCCCAAATTTCCTTTACTCACTTGGAGCTAATTCCATTTTCTAGTCCTTTCACTAAAATTTAATTCATCAAAATAATCTTCATTCCAAACATAAAAATAATTCCCCATTTACAATCTAGTGAAAACTAGTAACCATAATTCAACCAATTAAATTTTTATCTTGTTCCATAAATTCAATCTTTCAAGTGAGTATTTCATCATCACACTCATTTCAACCAATTATCCTTACTTAAGAATCCCATTAAAATTTTAGGATTTGCCCAAAAATTAACTAAAAATACCAAAATTCAACCTCAACTCTATAACTCATTGTAGTACATCATAAATCAAGTGCTTTATATCATATACATACACAATAATTACAAAGATTTAGGCTCCAATTTACAAACCCATTTTCAAAGTTCCACTTTCTTCAACTTCATTATTCAAATAAACATATTTATTTGCTATATTCTTAATTATAACCTCAAATACATATCAATAATACCCAATTCTAGCTAAGCTTTAAATTGAAACAAATTTTCCATAAACCCTAAAAATATTATATTCAATATACTTATCATTACCTCTTAAAGAATTACGGAAATAAACTTCAAGTAGTTGGCACCAAATCTTCTTTCTTTTTCCTTTTCCTTTCTTCCTCTCTTTTTCCACCGATTTTTCTTCTTTTTTGTTTCTTTCCAGCTTCTACCCGGTTATATTTGTGTATGTATACGATTTATGAAAAGAAAACAAATAATTGGGGAATTGGTCATATACTTGCCACTTGTCTTCCACCATTCCAAGAATTGCAAAGTAAGCCCCTCAACTTCATATCAAACCACATTAAATCCTTAACTTCCAAAATTAGAAAAATAAAACCGAACTTTAAATTTTATCCATCTTAAACCCTCAAGTATTTTCAATTTGTAAAATGAATCCCAATAAATAATTTATTTCATTTTAGTCCTTATTTAACTTTGACTTTGACCTTGACCAATCGAACCTCTAAATTTGAATAAATAACATTGACCTTTGACTAGTATGAAATGGGGTATAACACGCCATCTGTCGGAGAATACCGCCCACATCAACAATCCGCTGCCGAACTCTCATTCACCCTCTCATTTCCTAGATCGTCGCTACTCGAAGCAATGGCAAAGCAACGATGTCGGAGCAATGGCGCAACAACGATGCTAGCTCAAGGCACCGCACGCAATCGCAAGTCAACCGCGATGAGATTGTGTTGTGAGAAAATTTGGCTATGGCGCTGTGACGAAATCTAGGTTCCCGTACAAGTGTTTTTTCAAAGCTTGGTGTGATGCTACTTGTGGTGGTGGTAGTGGTAGTGGTGGTGCTATGGGTCTGGGGTGGTTTTGTTGGTTTTACAGGATGACGGTGGTGGTGAATTTGGGTGTGGTGACAGCGGTGAGGGTTGTCATGGTAGGGGCTCTAGAGAGTTGGTTTTTGTTACCGTTGTGGTGGTTTTCGTTGCAACTGTGAGGGGTGGTGTTGTGCTTGCTGTAGTGGTGGTGGTTTTGCATGGCAACGGTGTTGATGTCGGTTGGTGGTGGTGGTTTTGCAGCGATGGTGGCGGTGGTTGTGTCAGTGGAAATGGCGACAGCAGCAATGAGATGGGGGCGAAAAGTGTCTGTAACCAACTATTTGGTCGAATTGTGAACAAATATTGAGGCATCGGGATTTTAGGTGTACGTGACCAATTATTTAGTTATATGTGACCAAGTACTCAATTGTGACTGTTCACGAAAATACGTTCAATTTAAAACCACTGCAAGTGTACGGTTCATTACAAGTAATAAAGTGGACTTTTAGAGTCCGGATTGTCAATCCCACAGAGATTGAGTAGTTCAATAATAATTATTTCGACCTTAACCGAAACTAGATGAGTTTTGTATTAAATGTTAACCAAACTAAATTATGAAAACTATTATGGATGAATTCGCTAAACTAACTGCAAATTATACTAGAATGCAATATGAAAGATGAATGCAAATTGATTTACTTAAGATGAGAAAAACGCACTAGGATCACGAATCCCCATGCAACAATCCATTTAAATCCTAGTTTTACAATTTGACAACACGATTAAATATTGAAGAATCAATGTTCCTATTGAATTTAACAATCTCTTTCGAATAATGTTAAACCTATTTTATCATGCGATCCGACTATATTTCTATGACGAATACAACCATAAAAGAACGCATTAACTTTTATGAACACTTAAAGATTTACATAGAGCATAGCGGTATATTTCTATCCCCTATCGGACCCTATGACAA
This sequence comes from Osmanthus fragrans, assembly GCA_019395295.1. Classification (NCBI taxonomy): domain Eukaryota; kingdom Viridiplantae; phylum Streptophyta; class Magnoliopsida; order Lamiales; family Oleaceae; genus Osmanthus; species Osmanthus fragrans. The sequence goes on from CM033350.1 coordinate 28,536,074, forward strand.
TTTATACTACGTCGAATCTATTTTCCTTCTTCCGAATGCATAAAATAAATCACCACATTCATATAATTAACGCGCGCACAATAATTATATGAAATAAATACGAATAAATCATTCAAACATCCAAAAATGTGTTTTAATGTCAAAAATATAAAACTAAAGATTAAAATATCATGTTACAAGGTTCATCGATCTCCTAGTACAAGAAAAACTAGCCTAACATGCTAAAGAAAGAAAAACAAAAGAATAAAGGAAGAAACGTCATCACCCGAGTAGATATTCAATTAATTCCTTGAAGTGCTTGATGAATCTTCGCGTTATTCCCCGTGTTCTTGCTCTCCAATGTCAAAATTAATCTCTAAAAGTGTGTAGCCCCCTTTTTCTGGTCGAGTTTAGGGTTAAAAAGAGGTCAAAGATTGGTTTCTATAAGAGGTTGAATTAAATAAGGAAACCAGAATTTTCACGTCGGGATTGTACCATGCGACCGCATGGTTAACTGAAATTGGCACCGGAGCTCTCGATTTCTTCCATGCAACCGCATGGAAATAACACCATGCGACCGCATGGTTCAATTGTTTCTCCACTGGACAGTTTTCAGTATTTTGGTCATAACTTTTTCTACTGATATCCGATTGAAGTGATTCATCCCTTTGATGACTTCTTTCAACCAATTGACTCCTAGTACTCTTGAATCTTCATTCCATCATCCGTCACATCTACGGATTGTTTTCATGTTGTTCATTTTGATCCCCTAACTTTCATTTTCTTCCGTTTTGGTCATTTTTCGCTCGTTTTCACATACTTCTCGTTATATCCATCAATGTTGTCCTGCAAACACAATTTACATAGAATTAAGCCATATTTCAACATAATTACAATCAATTGTCCATTTTTTGTGATCTAAATAAGTACGTAAAACGCACTTATCAAACCCCCCAAATTTGAACTATTGTTTGTCCTCAAACAAGATGGTGACTTAACTCTAAACAAAACATGGTTCAACAACCTGTCGTATCTTAGAATTAGGATTGAGTAGTAACATAGTGAACAATATCAACAGTGCAACATCAAATAAACCTCCACTTATCATATGCAACCTGACGTGTGTGTGTGTATGTGTGCATACTCATGCAAACATGCTCAGTTTCTAATAGATTCAAATCCCGACCTACAGTAGTCAACTTTTTCCTTTCTTCGCTCGAGAAATACACACCCCCCAAACTTGTTCTTTTACTCACTTATCCCAAGGTGTGTTCTATACTTGAGATTTGGTTAACTTAAAGTCTCACCCTCTCTTAGTTCGGATAGGACTCGCAATCACAAGTTTACCCCTTCAACAAGCAGAGATTCTCCTATTTCTTTAATTGTTTCAACCTCTAAGACTAAACTAAGTTACTTGCCTTATATCAAAGGTACAATTCTATCAACTAAATGTCATGGGGCACTTTTCTCACTCTAATCTTTTTCTTTGCTTCAACACATTCTCATTTGCTTTCTATATAACCCATGTATCAAGTTTTAGGCCGATGACTCCCAAATCAGTTGATTTTAGGGCACCAGGTTTGTATTCACCCTTACAGACTTACTTGCTCAAGTTATAAAGGCTCGAGAAATGTGTTTTCTCTCTTTTCTTTTGACTATTTTCCTCTTGCTATCTATATGACCCATGTATCGAGTTTTAGGTCGATGACTCCCAAATCAGTTGATTTTAGGGCACCAAGTTTTTATTCACCCTTACAGGCTTACTTGCTCGAGTCATAAAGGTTTGAAAAGAGTGTTTTCCTCACAAAAATTTATGCAAACCTCTATTTTTTTGACACTTAGTTTCAAGAACCGACCCCTGATTTCAGACTTTCGCCTCATTTTTGTCTCATCAGTCTTCACAATCCACACAACTCAGTTTTTATGCATGGAATCCCTACTCATCTCAATGTTCCCCTGCAATAACTAATCTTCCAAACCACTAAAACAATGGAATATCTTTAAGCATAGTAGAGGTAATTCAGGTGTAACCTATCATGTTCGAATCTCCTACAAAAATTGAATCCAATCATTAACTAAACATGCCAAACATGAGTCTCGTGCGCAAAATATGTCAAGTATCACATAAATAAGTATTGGCTAATCTAGACATGCACCATTTCCACAATCCATAGTTCATACTTATTCCAATATTCACATCATTGTCGGCAAGGCTATTAAACTCACACAAGCACACAAATTGAACTAACTAAACAAATATTGAAACAGAATGTCAAAAATGAATTTTTTTTTTTTTTTTTAAACACACAAAAACAGCAAATCACATAATCACATCGATGAATAACGAAAAAGTCATGAAATTCTGCCACGCCCCAAACTTATACATTACATTGTCCTCAATGTTAACAATAGAGAAGTTTTGAACATAATTTAAGGACAAGGCATAAGATAATACAAAATGTGGGGTTACAGATACTCCCCTGATCAAAAGGAGGCAGTGGTGAAGATGGTGGAAGAAAATTGGAAGTTCTTTTTGATGGAATCCTGCGAGAGTGCAAATGTCGAATATTAGCTGGCATACTAGAAATTGATATAATAGATGAAACGGTGACCTATAAGTACTAAAAATACAAAAAATAATGAAAAAAAAATTCATAAACTAATGCATAAAGCAAAATAAATAAAAAAAGGTAGAAGTGTTGGGTTGCCTCCCAACCGACGCTCGATTTAATATGTGACTAATAAATAAATTGTGACCTTAATTTTGTGTCTGTGACCATTAATTGAATAACTGTGACTTTATTATATTAATTAATAAATATATTTAATTAATTATATATATACCTGAATTTTGAATTTTTAAACAATGTACCTAATTTGTGAATTGTGTAAACTATACCTGATTTATGAATTTTTTCCTAATATTTTATTATTGCCTTTTGTTTTATTTTGTCCTTTTCACGTGGGCATGCAATTCCTATTGGGCCATTTTTATTTTACTCCTAGCTGGGCCTTCAAACTTCTAGCTTGATACGGTAATTGGAAAAAATAAGAGCAAGGCCCAACATAGTGGGCTGCCCCCCTCAAACTTAGTGGCCCCATATATACTACTGCAAACTAGGTTACACATTCACTTGAAAGCTGCTGCTGGCTCACGTTTGCATCCTCAAGTAAGGCCACCAGAATTTTGATTGTGTTATGCATTTACCATTAGTCAAGCTATGATTCATGATAATGGGATGACTGAAATTTTTGTTGAATCAATGAATAACCGTCTTTTTACGAATACACGTATAAATTATAATTCTTGTGTAATAGTATCTAATACTACCAAAAATCGTACCTATAGATTTTCAAGCTTGATTGAAACTAAGCGAGAACAATATCCTCTAGTACCTGAAATAAAAGCGTTGATGTGTGTCTTTATCGCCCTTCTGATGCTTAAGTTGGAGAGAGAATTTATACATGAGACTATAAACTATAAATGCTGATTGTGGAGTTGTAGAAAGATACAACTATTTGTAACCCTTATCCTTATAAATACCGCACTTTTTACTCTCATTTTTCACTGTTTTACTCTCAACTCCTAGTAAAAGAAGTTCGAGTTGGATGATAGTGGGTTTATGAGCGACCATCCAAAGAGGTAATAATTTGAGCCTTTAAGTTATTAATTACTTTTTGAGAAGTATTATATCGAGTAGCAGTAGTAGGAAGGGGTCGAGCAATAATAGTAGCCATCCTTCTGGGAGCTCGACCACTAGTAGTCCCGAGGGCTTAGACACATCCCTTATCCCAATGGATGTACCTATTAGCTCACACCCCGAGGATGAGGTCGTTCAAGGAACACATAATTATTAAGATGGCCAGGGAATTCGGGGTCATGCCTTTATGTGATGTAAGGGCCCTCGAGCCTACAGAGACTGTGGTAGATGCTTGTGAGGGTGAGATGACCTTTTTAGGGATGCCCTTAAGGCCGGGCTTAGGTGGCCTCTCCACCGGTTCTTCATCCATTTCTTGACCTCCTATTTTATGTGCTCGAGCCAATTGACCCCTAATGGATGGAGGCTACTGATTTACTTTTTTATCTTGTGTAGATACCTAGAGGCCAAGCCTAGACTTGACCTCTTGAGGATAGTTTTTGACATTAAATTTTCCCAGAAGATCATCGTATTTAATAAATACATAATTTAAGTCTCATACATAATTTTTTTTTGTGGATGAAGATCATTTTATTTAATAAATGTCTGATGGTAGGTTGTAATTTTAATTTTGATATTGATAATATTATATTCGCTAAGTATGAAAAGGAGTGTATTGAGACCATTTTGAAATGGTTGTCCTTAATCTTTAAGACAAAGAACACGTGTTTAGCAAATTGTATACTTTGTGTTAAAAAAATTATTCTATTCTTCTTGCTCTGTCACATGAGTTATATACTATAAAGATTGTAGAATATTTTTAATTGTAGAATTGCTATCCTATTGATAGTTCTATATTGAGGCGACCATATAAGTTTTCATAAAATGTCCAATGACTCCATAAGGGAATAAAGAAATATCCAAATATTTATATCTAGTACGGTTAGGAATTAGAAGTATGCTATGACGTAGATTTGTCCTAGCATTTGTCATACCATGGATCTAGTTAGTAGGTATCAATATTATCCTTAGAAAGGATATTGTGGTACCTAAATGATGATACTGTCAATTATTCTATTTGTTGTCGAGGAAATAACTCGTGATTATAATAGATATGCAAATGTTGACTAAGGATGAGAATTAGTCTAGCACAAAAAATTATTAGGCTTGTACACTCTTAAGATATGGAGTAACAAGAAACATATCTTGTAGTGTATATCTTGGCAGTAGAAGAAATTATTTGGCATAAATGTGTTGAATATCTGATGATACCGATTGGGAATATAAGACTCATAATAGTTATGAAACTATCTCATGTATTGAGTATTCAAAGTATCAAGATGGAACCAAATGCTCGATGGTATTTCTATGAGAGACGCTAACAAATAAAGTGTTGTTGCGATATATCTATGCAAATGATGATATGTAATCATCATACTCTGAAGATATCTAGAGATACAGTTGTTGGTAATGTTGAATCTCTATAATAGCGTAAAATATGATACTTCTTGATTGAGTTTTGTGTGCCCATAAACGAACAATTTGTTGCAAAATAACTTGATTAAAATGTTTACATCCATTAATATTTCATCAATATTTGTCTTGCATTACGTAAAATCTCTCGTGCTTAAAGCTAAAAAATGTATGCAAAATTTGCAGCGTGTTTCTAAATACACTCATGGACAATGCTACTATTGAAAAAATTAGTAAAGGAAAATTTATCTACTTTTGAGATTGGTTGTTCTATCACTTCACATACCTTAAAATGTACATGGCTTTTTTATTCTACTTCACACATGTTTCATCTCGTGACTCTCATCGTTAAAAGTACATTTTGACTTAACATAACATATTACATATTGAATGGAGTATCATCATCCTTGTTTACTCCATTAAAATGGGGCCATCATATGGATGACACGTGGCAGAAGATCCATAAACGACGTGGATAGATATAGACGAAGTCCCTCAAAGGAGGACGTCATCAGCAGAAGCCCTTCTCAGTGTACTCAATAATAAATAAAATGTCTTTTTCCAATAGAGTGTCATATGAAGTTATCTGATTATAACGTCGACACTTCGGCTAAAGAAGGCAGTTCTAAGAGAACCCCTTCTAACAGCGAAGTGAAAAGAACGTTCCCTTTACAAACAAGAGTTGTAAAGGGGCCTCGGCATGAGAAAGCAACCCAAACTCCATGCCTTGGGAAGAAACGCGAACTAGTTATAACGTCGGCACTTCGGCTAAAGAAGGCAGTTCTAAGAGAACCCCTTCTAACAGCGAAGTGAAAAGAACGTTCCCTTTAGAAACAAGAGTTGTAAAGGGGCCTCGGCATGAGAAAGCAACCCAAACTCCATGCCTTGGGAAGAAACGCGAACTAGTTATAACGTCGGCACTTCGGCTAAAGAAGGCAGTTCTAAGAGAACCCCTTCTAACAGCGAAGTGAAAAGAACGTTCCCTTTAGAAACAAGAGTTGTAAAGGGGCCTCGGCATGAGAAAGCAACCCAAACTCCATGCCTTGGGAAGAAACGCGAACTAGTTATAACGTCGGCACTTCGGCTAAAGAAGGCAGTTCTAAGAGAACCCCTTCTAACAGCGAAGTGAAAAGAACGTTCCCTTTAGAAACAAGAGTTGTAAAGGGGCCTCGGCATGAGAAAGCAACCCAAACTCCATGCCTTGGGAAGAAACGCGAACTAGTTATAACGTCGGCACTTCGGCTAAAGAAGGCAGTTCTAAGAGAACCCCTTCTAACAGCGAAGTGAAAAGAATGTTCCCTTTACAAACAAGAGTTGTAAAGGGGCCTCGGCATGAGAAAGCAACCCAAACTCCATGCCTTGGGAAGAAACGCGAACTAGTTATAACGTCGACACTTCGGCTAAAGAAGGCAGTTCTAAGAGAACCCCTTCTAACAGCGAAGTGAAAAGAACGTTCCCTTTACAAACAAGAGTTGTAAAGGGGCCTCGGCATGAGAAAGCAACCCAAACTCCATGCCTTGGGAAGAAACGCGAACTAGTTATAACGTCGGCACTTCGGCTAAAGAAAGCAGTTCTAAGAGAACCCCTTCTAACAGCGAAGTGAAAAGAACGTTCCCTTTACAAACAAGAGTTGTAAAGGGGCCTCGGCATGAGAAAGCAACCCAAACTCCATGCCTTGGGAAGAAATGCGAACTAGTTATAACGTTGGCACTTCGGCTAAAGAAGGCAGTTCTGAGAGAACCCCTTCCAATAGCGAAATGAAAAGAACGTTAGCTTTACAAACAGAAGTAAGTTCGACATTAAAACACGATGAATAAGATAGAGTAGTCAGACGTCACAATCGAAAATATAAGTTTTGACCGGAGGTCAGAAGCACTAGACATGCACAAAGTAGGGTCGTGTACGGTGCGACGTATGTCAAATACATTCATTTAACTTCGGATTCAGTATCAGTGCAACTACCCACATGTTAGCGCTTAGAATGGAAGTTTGTAATACGTTATAAGTCCAGGATGTTTACAAGGTAAAGAGGAAAAAGATAGGGCAAAATCATTGCTTCATTAAAACGAAAAATTACAAAATGAGGGCTCCGAGGCCAAATTAAATAAAGCCTAGCTTTCTATACATTAGGAGGCGGAGGGTCAATGGGCATGATGGAGTTCAGAGGCAGGACATGGTGGACTTCAACACAATCGTCTTCCAGATTGTCAACAGGGGGGGCCTCTTCAGCTGGGGTCTGAGGTTCAGCCTCTTCCTCAAGAAACTCCTGCTTCATCTCCAAAGTGTCGAAGCCAGGATGCTTAGCCTCCATCCATTCGATCACCTCCCTATAAGCATAACCCCTCCAGTAGATGGCAAAATTCTTGTACATCTCAGTGAGGTGGAAGTTGCTGATAAAACGTTTCTCCGCCTCGCTCCCAGCAACTTTAGCTTCTTTTCTAGCATCCTCAACTTCTTCAGTAAGGCTCGATACTTGAACAGATAAGGCATCACTTGCAAGCTTCGCCTTCTCGAGATCTGCTTTCAAGGCTGCATTCTCTTTATTAGCCTTCTCCAATGCTTCGGAGGCGATCCGTTGGAGAGCATCTGAGTTGTCCACTTTCCTTGTCATCGAAGCGACCTCCCCTTGACAGGTATGGACCTCCTTTTTCAAACTTTCAATTTTTGTCAAGGCGGAGGATAGCTTCGCAGCCTCTTCAGAATGAAGCCTCTTCACCTCCTCCACTTCGGCCTTAACTCTATTGGCCTCCTCCCTTACCACCTCCACCTCAGCCTTGGCTCTACTGGCCTCCTCCTCTGCTTTCTCCACCTTCTCAGAAGTATCATTACTTTTTCCTTGCAAGTTTTTAAAGAGGGTTGCACCTCTATGGCCGCCCCAAAGGCCCTAGCAGCTTGCCCCACCAACACAGTGAGAATGTCAGTGGCTCCAGCTTCCTCCATGAAGTTCTGCCATCTATCCGTCCAGTACTTGTAAAAATTGGAGGTGGCAGTTTGGACATCTGCTGGAAGCATGGATAGGATCTCTGGAGCCAATTCATCCTCCCTCTGTGTAGGAAGCAATCTGGTCCTAGCAGACCCAGGAGCCGAAGCCGCACTGGCAGTTCTTGGTCTCTTCGTCGGGATAGGCTTGGATGGCCCCGCAGACCTCTTTTGCCCAACCGGGGCTGCAGAAATAGAAGCCCCCAATAGCTTTTCCCCAACTGGGACTTCGGACTGAGGAGGTGGCACATCGGTAGACCCCCCTGCTCCATCAGTTCGGGGAATTCTGAACCTTTTCTTAGGCTCCTCCTCCACCACCTTCTTACCTCTATCAACCGAAGGAGGAGCGACCTCCTGTGAAGCAGCCTCCTTGCTGACCTTCTCAAGGCTTTCTTTCACCTTCTTTGCACCAGCAAAGGTGCCTTTCAAACCTTTCCTCCCTGCAGTGGAGGTGGCAGCAATGATAGTAGCCATATCAGGCGTGGGATACCTCCTCTTTTCATAGTCCTCTGCGCGAAAAGTGAGGATCGTGTTAGCACAAGCAAACCAGGAAAACAATGTAGAAGAATAATGCGATAAAGGAATGTTACCTCGTTTGGCCATCAGCTGGAAGTCCTCGAACAACCGTTTCCCTACGATAAGCCGCTCGTACTCTCTCTACGAGGCAGGCCGAAGGTATATGTCTTTCACTAGGTCAACCTCCCTTCTTGTCAACTCGAAACGCTCAACCACGTCTGAAAGCACGCAACAAATAGTTAGATAAATATTCGAATAAGAAAAATGCAGCAGCAGGAGGAAGCAAGTAAGATACACTCAAGGGTGGGTTGGCACTCACTAGCTTCGGAATATGAAGTTGGGGCTTTGACGTGGGGAACAGTGTCACCCTCCACCTCTTGCCACTTCCCTCTTACCCAAAACCAGGATTCTCTCCACCCTTTGATAGAAGAGGGAAGCTCGACAACGAAAGGGGAGTGAGACCCCCATGGACACAAAGAATACCAACCCCGGGATTCCCCTTTTCCTAATGAACGAGGTTGTAGGAGGGTTTGAAGTATATGGAGAGGCATGTCCTCGCCCAAGGAGGTCTCCTTCCAAAGGAAGTACGAACCCACGAGTTGGGCCCACGCATTGGGGACAAGCTGTGTCGGAGCAAGCCCATATAACCTAAGGACCGCTCGAAAAAAGGGGTGAAGGGGCAAACGAAATCCGGCCTTAAAAAGGTTCTCACTGATAGCTATACAACCCGACCTGGGGGAACAGACACGTTCTTCTGGGTACGGGGTAAGAAGTTCTATGTCGTATGGGATACAAAACTGTTCCCTAAGTTTGACTAATCGCGTAGGGTTTTGGTTCGATTTAATTTTTGAGGCCCCCCACTTACTCTCCGAACCAGTACCCAGGGCAGGTGGGTCAACTTCTTTGGCCATAACCAAACCCCTAAGTTCTGAGGTCCTGATCAAATTTACACCGCACTCTTTGGCTATTTCAATAGCACTTATCGTACCAGGGGTCGAGGTCATATATAAAGAAGGAGCAAATGAAAAATCAAATCTTTCTTTACCCGAACACTTGCGAAAGGAGAAATCGCCGGTGGATAATGGCCGGAACTACGCTGGAAAAAGGAGAGGATTTACGGGAGGAGAGTACGGAGGAACCCAAGAACACTTATGAAGCCAAAAGAGAAACAAGGCTCCGTTGCCTTTATCCCACCTTTTATAGGCGTAAGGAATAAACCCCCACCGTTGGATTAGTGGCACGGGTCATCTAAACCATCCAAAATAGGGTTAATCAAAACTGTCCATCATTTTAGACGTTCGAACTTCACGTCCCTGATGATACCGTGATTCACACGCGCCTGGGTGCGAGAGTGAAACAGCTAGCGTGCGAAATTAGACTCATAATTGCGCATTAAAAGCGGTGACGGTTGCGTGTGTTGGGAATCAACTGGTCATCATTAGTCTTGGGAACATACGAAAAGACAGCTGAAAGTGGCCACGTGGTCATCCATGACTTCTGTACAATAAAACAGATGAAGTCCTCTCTATTTATCATGTCCACTTCGAAAATAACAGTACCACGATAATGTCTGAAAGGTCACGCTTCAGAGGTCCATGTTTCAAAGTCCATGCACTTACATAAATGACAAATACATGGACTTGGGGGACTATTGTTTACTCCATTAAAATGGGGCCATCATATGGATGACACGTGGCAGAAGATCCATAAACGACATGGATAGATATAGACGAAGTCCCTCAAAGGAGGACGTCATCAGCAGAAGCCCTTGAATAGACGAAGTCCCTCAAAGGAGGACGTCATCAGCAGAAGTCCTTGAATAGACGAAGTCCCTCAAAGGAGGACGTCATCAGCAGAAGTCCTTGAATAGACGAAGTCCCTCAAAGGAGGACGTCATCAGCAGAAGCCCTTGAATAGACGGAGTGGATGGCTGTGGCAGAAGCACTCTATGTCCGAAGTTCTTTCTTTTGCATGGCACTTCTCCATCCGAAGTCCCTTAGTTGTCTAATATCGTATTTACCGAGGTCCCAATAAGCAACAAATCCGAAGGATATCCTTGAGATGTGATTGACGTGACAACACACTTTACGCCACCTTACCTAAATGTCAGTTAAAAGTAAGGGGGTGGCAGAGTAATGGCAGGACAATCATCACCATAGTTAATGTCCTGAATGAATGATGTGACGCTTAAATCCATGGGGCGATGCCACGTGTGTTTAATCCAACGGCCTATGGTTCAGCTGATTCGTCTATAAATAAGGTTTCCATTGATTGAAAGAGGGAGGCAAAATTGGAGAAAGGGAGATATATAGAAACCCAAATCCTTACAAAAAGAGGTAGAGAAAAACATTTGATTCATATATAACTATTGTGTTTCTTTACAATATTATAAATGATGAAAAACACGAAATGAACAACAAATCTTGATCCATCAGATACAAACAATCCTCCGTTGGTGTTCCGACTCGAAAGTCCATACATATCATACGATCATCGACTCCGGTCAAATTCGCCGGAATCCGCGTGTCACGAGTCCGATACCGACATCTGTCGACAACATTTTTTGGGGTCAACAATCCTCATGAGATTACTTGTATGATACATATAGGAAGTCATCTCTTTTATCAATGAACATTAGTTGAATCATGGTGTTGTAATCTATGGTTATTGACCTTGGAATAGAATCATGAAGCGAGCATCATCCTACTAAGATTCAATGAATTAGTGGGGAACATCATTCTCTCAGGTAAGCTATTTCGAATGAAATTAAAGGCTTCCTACTAATGCTCTCAAAATATAGATAAGCTAAAACATCATTAGTTGTTTCATGTACACAAAATAAACACTGCGTCCCTCAACCAATGCTCAGTGCTCATAAATGGACCTTCAACACTAATATATTATACGATTGAGGCACCAATCTGCTCATCTACATGTTTTTTGTTGCCTCTCCTTCACCATTGACACTAACAATGTGAGTTTTAATAAGATAGTGTGCCACTGACTTGTAACCATTTCTCAATGCCTGCAAATTAAATATTCAGTTAATTAATTATTAATCAAATTAAATTAATTGTGGAACGAAAATTAAAAATACCTTGGAATAAATACAAGGAATAGGTGGCAATCCTTTATTGTTTCTACATTTGTTGCAGTTACATATTCCTCGACGCACTGGGCATATCCAACTTTTCCCATTCTCATTTACTTCAATTACATTCTCCCCATATCTGCACCAATACGTAAATATTAACTTCCTTGTACTTGAATTACATTGATGTAATGAACGTACCTTATGTATAGACAATCTCCACATAACATCCCAGTCGACCCCTTGCATCTGCTGCACTGAGTGCGAAGGCCTAGAGTTTTCTGTCTGTAAAATCAATAATAATTCTATATGGAGTTTTCATAATTAGATTATATATTTCGAAGTAAATGTTAAGTGATATTGTAGGTACCTGCATTGATGACAGGTCCTTCCATTGAATTTATCGTACAATCTTCGGCCATTTTCATATCCATCACGAAACAAAATCCAAGGGATTTTGTAATCCCCTAATTGCTCAGCATCATCTTCAGTGTACGTTTCAAGATTCCACTTTTGTTCCTTGACATTAGTAGCACCATCAATCTTTTCCATCTCTTTCATTTTCTTTGTAGATAGAATCAACAAATGAGGAACCTTAAGCACACTTTTAGACCTAAATCAGAATCATAAATTCAGAATGAAAAAATAAAATTCAGAATATTAAATTCAACTGAGTCGTAGTGCATAGTGCTGTAACCTGTGCGACGCATTGGCGATGTTTCTTCCTTTACAATTATGTTCATTTTCTAATGCTTTACTTCCCAGCAGTTGCAGTTTTCTTCTTTTGGCAGATGCTTCTTTCATCCGGTTGTACTTACTCATAAGTAGATTCTCTCTAATTAAAATAGCCAAGAATGATATATTATTAGTATATATATGCAGTAGGAAGTGGAAGAGACCACTCCAAGAGTGGGAAATTTTAAATATACGTAATTACCAGGCGGGAATCAATTTCACATTTTTTTATAAATAACTCTCAAGAAACATATATTGGGTTGAAAAATTATCTTAAAGAAATAAGTTGCACATACGTTATGCTACGGAAATATTCTTTGGACATTTGCAGCAGACAATTAGTCATTACATCGAGACTGTTCTTCCCTTTTGATGTGATCCAGGATGCCGATACAACAAGAGCAAGTCAGTGGAAGGATCCATTGATTGTTGACGATGGACCAATGACACGTTTGAGGGCAAATCGAATAAAACAAGCTATGGGATTACTTGCACAAGCAACGGTGGACGACGTCATGATCTACACGCAAAAAGAGGCAAGTTCCATGTTGGGGTCGAAGTCCGAATCAACGTGGATCAACGTGTTGGAAGCAGCCGAAGACGAAGGTGAAAGTCACTTCTATGCGGCCGCATAGAAGGAACTTGGATGCGGCTGCATCCAATGGTCAGAGACCCCAAAAGAAGCGACCGCATGAACTATGCGGCCGCATATAATATAACTATGCGACCGCATAGTTGTTTCTTTGGATAATTTCGGGATTTTCCATATTTTGACTAGAAGTTATTTTATTTCCATAATTTCGCAAGTTTTTAGGGTTTACACGTTTTTTGGGCTAGGTTTTTGGGATAAGTATAAATACTTATCATTATTGACATTATTCTTCAACACATTATTATTGAGAGAATTAATTGGCTTCAATTCCTTTGTTCTTAATTGGGCAAACTCTGAACTTATCAAGAATCGATCTTGTGGCGTTCAATCCATTGGGTGAAGTTCTTAATATTGAATTCAAAAAGGGTCAGCGTTTCTTTCGGATCGTTGGTTGTTTTCGATTCATATTTTGAATCAAATCTACAAACCAAGGTTTAATTAGGTTTTCTTGCGTTCTTCAACAAACGACGTGGGTTTGGTAGTTCTAATCTATCCGGATTCTCATCATTTGGTATCAGCGCACAGGCTCCAACGAATCAAGGTTATATCCTTTCTAATTTTTGTTTGAGTCTTGTTTTCATTAATTTCAGCGTTCTTCGTGTTCTTGCGTCCAGTAAAATTAAGGAGTCTTTGATCCGTTTTTCTTCTGTCAAAATTTCAAAAGTTGTTTTTGGGTTGAATTTTCATCCAAAACAGTTTTCGTTTGTTTTGCCGGACTCGTAGTTGAATTCTCGAGTTAAAAAAAAAAAAAAAAAAAAAAAAATTATTGTTAACTCAAAACAATTCCCGGCAAATTCCTTGTTTCTTGTATCAAAATTCAAGAACCAATTTCTTGGATTTAAAAACCCTTTTCACATATCCAGTTCAATTCTTGTGTCTTGAATCCTTCAAACTTCAAAAAGGATTCACTCAATTTTCGGTTGAATTATACTAGATTAATTCCTTGATTGAGTTCTATTTTGCCCTTTGAAGCACTTGGGTGGAAGCTTTGAGTGGAAAAAGGCAGAGTGGTGAGATTAATAGAGGGAAAAAGCCTAAATTGAGTGATACACGAGAGATAAATTTGTGAGGCACAAAATTAGATTTTTTTTAGGATGTCTGACAAGGAAGCAGTAACGCCAGCACGAAACAACAACAATCAAATCAACATGTCGGAGGAGATGATTCGTAGGTTTGAACGTTTGTTTGAGGATGTACGGGATAGGTTGGATAGGCAGGATACAGAACTTGCTGATTTACGTAGGGGAGTTCCAAATGCGAGGAGGCAGGGTCGACGAGAACATAGGCAGGAGGTTAGGGGAGAAATGGAATATGAGAGTGAGGTGGATGAGGAGGCGATTATGGATGCTGAAATTGGTAGGTTGAGGAATAGAGGAGCTAGGCCTGACAGAAGGGGTAGAAACTTGGTTGGAGACGGGTTAGATGGTGACATGGGCAACATCAAAATGTCCATTCCACCATTTAAGGAAATGAGTGATCCGGAAGCTTATTTGGAGTGGGAGAAAAAGGTTGAGATGATCTTTGATTGTCAAAACTATTCGGAGGCAAAGAAGGTGAAAATAACCGTCCTTGAATTTACTGACTATGCTATCAATTGGTGGGATCAAGTGGTGACATCTAGAAGGAGAAATAGGGAGCGACCAATTGGAACATGGGAAGATTTGAAGGCCATCATGAGGAAACGGTTTGTGCCTAGTCACTATTACCGAGAGCTTTATCAAAAACTACAAAGCCTCTACCAAGGGTCGAAGAGTGTGGAGGATTATCATAAGGAGATGGAGTTGTTGATGATTAGGGCGGACGTACATGAGGATAGGGAGGCTACTATGGCCCGATTTTTGAATGGTTTAAACAGGGAGATAACTAATGTGGTTGAGCTACAACATTATGTGGAGTTGGAGGACATGTTACACATGGCTATGAAGGTAGAGAGACAATTGAAGAGGAAGGGGACAACAAGGTATTCATCGGGTACTTCGGGTTCTAACACTACTTTGAAACCGAGGTGGGATGACAACAAAGTGGATGGGGCTGTTCCTAAGGTTAAAACGGAGTTGCCACGGGGGAAAGAAGAAAGTGCTAGCAAGAAGGTAGAGTCACAACCATCTAGGAACCGAGACATCAAATGTTTTAGGTGTTTGGGAACTGGACACATTGCTTCTCAGTGTCCAAACAAAAGAACCATGATTTTGCGGGATAGTGGGGAAGTGGAGAGTACAAGCGAAAGTGATTATGAAAGCATGCCAGAATTGGAAGACATTAGCGATGAAGACCAAGTGGAATATGCTGTGGGCGAGTTGTTAGTCACGAGACGAGCTCTCAACACTCAAATCAAGGCTGATGCCTTGGAATTGCAAAGAGAAAATATTTTCCATACGCGGTGTCACGTCAATAATACGGTATGTAGCTTAATCATTGACGGGGGAAGTTGTACTAATGTAGCTAGCACCAGTTTGGTTGAAAAATTAGGATTAATAATGCTTAGACACCCTAAACCCTATAAATTGCAATGGTTAAATGAATGTGGGGAAATTAAAGTGAATAAGAGGGTGATGTTAAATTTTTCAATTGGGAGTTATAGTGATGAAGTGATGTGTGATGTAGTACCCATGCATGCGGATCATATTTTATTGGGAAGGCCATGGCAATATGATAGGAAGGTAATACATGATGGGTATAAAAATAGGTACAACTTGATCAAGGGGGGAAAACCTATTACATTAGCACCATTGACACCTGCACAGGTGTATGAGGATCAGCTTAAATTGAAAACTGAGGAAGAGAAAAGAAAGAGAGTGCTAGGAGAGAAGAGAGAAAAGGTGAGACACGAGAGCATGAGAGAAAATAGTGAGGTGGCTAAAGGTGAGAAAAAAGGAGAGGGGCCACATGAGAGAAAAGAAGAGGGGTCTGAGAGGAGAGAAAAGCCGAAGGTGAATTTCTTTGCGAGAGGGAGTGAATTGAAAAAGGCAATTGTGGAGAAGAAACAAGTAATCCTCTTGGTTTACAAAGAGTCATTCCTCAACTTTGAGGAAATTAACACATCCCTCCCTAGTTTGGCTATTTCTTTATTGCAGGAATTCGACGATGTCTTTCCCGAGGACGCACCTAGTGGGTTGCCAATTATTCGAGGCATTGAGCATCAGATTGACTTTGTACCCGATGCAGTCATTCCAAATCGACCGGCTTATCGGAGTAACCCCGAGGAAACGAAGGAGCTTCAGAGGCAAGTTGAGGAGTTGTTGAGCAAGGGACACGTGAGGGAAAGCATGAGTCCATGTGCCGTGCCAGTACTACTTGTACCTAAGAAAGATGGATCTTGGCGGATGTGCGTGGATTGTAGGGCCATCAATAATATAACGGTAAAGTATCGTCATCCTATTCCTAGGTTAGATGATATGTTAGATGAACTATTTGGTGCATGCATATTTAGTAAGATAGATCTTAGGAGTGGTTATCATCAAATTCGCATGAGAGAAGGAGATGAGTGGAAAACCGCATTTAAAACTAAGTATGGCTTGTATGAGTGGTTAGTTAGTTATGCCGTTTGGGCTCACGAATGCACCAAGCACGTTTATGCGCTTAATGAATCATGTTTTACGTGCTTTTATTGGTAAGTTTGTTGTGGTATACTTTGATGATATCTTAATCTATAGTAAAGGCCTCAATGAACATATGGAACATTTGAGATGTGTGCTTGTGGTGTTAAGAAAAGAACAACTTTATGCTAACTTAAAGAAGTGTTCATTTTGCATGGATAGAGTTGTGTTCTTGGGATTTGTTGTTAGTGCTAACGGGGTGGAAGTAGATGAAGAAAAGGTAAAAGCTATTAAAGAATGGCCAACCCCTACAACTATAACTGAAGTGAGGAGTTTTCATGGATTGGCTAGCTTTTATAGGCGGTTTGTTAGGGATTTTAGCACTATTACCACACCACTCACGGAAATTGTTAAGAAAAGTGTTGGGTTTAAATGGGGACATGAACAAGAGCATGCATTCAATACTATTAAAGATAGGTTATGTGAAGCACCAGTTTTAGCATTACCTAACTTTGACAAAGCTTTCGAGATTGAGTGTGATGCTTCAGGTATAGGCATTGGAGCAGTCTTGATGCAGGATAAAAGGCCGATTGCTTATTTCAGTGAAAAGCTTAGTGGAGCGGCGCTTAACTACCCTACATATGACAAAGAGCTCTATTCATTGGTTCGAGCATTGGAAACATGGCAGCACTATCTATGGCCAAGGGAGTTCGTGATTCACACCGATCATGAATCATTGAAGCATTTGAGAGGTCAAGGTAAGTTGAACAAGAGGCATGCTCGATGGGTGGAATTCATAGAGACATTTCCCTACGTCATCCAGTACAAACAAGGTAAAGAAAATGTGGTTGCGGATGCGTTGTCTCGAAGGTATGTGCTTCTAACTTCCTTAAGCGCGAAGTTGCTTGGTTTTGAGTTTATTAAGGGCATGTATGAGAATGATTTAGATTTTTCCAGCATATATGCATCATGTGATAAGGGAGCGGTGGATAAGTTCTTTAAACATGACGGGTATTTGTTTAGGGAAAATAAATTATGTGTGCCTAATTGTTCTATGCGTGATTTGCTAGTTAAGGAAGCACATAGTGGGGGATTAATGGGACACTTTGGGGTTGCTAAGACTTTAGGGATGCTAAGTGAACATTTTTATTGGCCTAAAATGAAAGTTGATGTTGGAAAAACTTGTGAACGATGCTTGACTTGTAAACAGGCTAAGTCTAAGGTCTTACCTCATGGGTTGTATACACCTTTACCCGTTCCTAGTGAACCTTGGGTCGACATATCTATGGATTTTGTGTTAGGTTTGCCTAGGACTAAAAAAGGGCGAGATTCTATCTTTGTAGTGGTAGATAGGTTTTCTAAAATGGCACACTTCATTCCATGTCACAAAACCGATGATGCCACTAACATTGCTGATCTGTTTTTCAAAGAGGTAGTGCGTTTACACGGGGTACCTAAGAGTATAGTGTCGGATAGGGATGTTAAGTTTCTTAGTCACTTTTGGCGTGTTTTGTGGGGAAAGTTGGGCACGAAACTGTTGTTTTCTACTACTTGTCATCCACAGACCGATGGGCAGACCGAAGTAGTTAATAGAACCATGATACAGTTGTTGCGCACTGTTATTAATAAAAACTTAAAAAGTTGGGAAGAGTGTTTACCTTTCATCGAATTTGCATATAATAGAGCTGTACACTCCACTACTTCACATTCACCATTTAAGATTGTTTATGGTTTTAATCCACTAACCCCATTGGATTTAATTCCTTTACCTGTGAATGAACGAGGTAGTTTAGATGGGAAAAAGAAGGCTGACTTGATAAAGGCACTCCACGAGAAGGTAAAACTGCAAATAGAAAGCAAAAACAGGCATTATGCAGCACAGGCAAACAAAGGCAGGAAAAGTGTTACGTTTGAACCCGGCGATTGGGTTTGGGTACATTTGCGAAAGGAGCGATTCCCAGAGTTGAGGAAATCAAAGTTGCAACCACGGGGCGATGGACCGTTTCAAGTGGTTGAAAAGATCCATGACAATGCATATAAGCTCGATCTACCTGGTGAGTTTAAAGTTTCAGCCACATTTAATGTTTCTGATCTATCTCCGTTTGATGCAGGTTCAGATTCGAGGACGAATCCTTTTGAAGAGGGAGGGGATGATGTGATCCAGGATGCCGATACAACAAGAGCAAGTCAGTGGAAGGATCCATTGATTGTTGACGATGGACCAATGACACGTTTGAGGGTAAATCGAATAAAACAAGCTATGGGATTACTTGCACAAGCAACGGTGGACGACGTCATGATCTACACGCAAAAAGAGGCAAGTTCCATGTTGGGGTCGAAGTCTGAATCAACGTGGATCAACGTGTTGGAAGCAGCCGAAGACGAAGGTGAAAGTCACTTCTATGCGGCCGCATAGAAGGAACTTGGATGCGGCCGCATCCAATGGTCAGAGACCCCAGAAGAAGCGACCGCATGAACTATGCGGCCGCATATAATATAACTATGCGACCGCATAGTTGTTTCTTTGGATAATTTCGGGATTTTCCATATTTTGACTAGAAGTTATTTTATTTCCATAATTTCGCAAGTTTTTAGGGTTTACACGTTTTTTGGGCTAGGTTTTTGGGATAAGTATAAATACTTATCATTATTGACATTATTCTTCAACACATTATTATTGAGAGAATTAATTGGCTTCAATTCCTTTGTTCTTAATTGGGCAAACTCTGAACTTATCAAGAATCGATCTTGTGGCGTTCAATCCATTGGGTGAAGTTCTTAATATTGAATTCAAAAAGGGTCAGCGTTTCTTTCGGATCGTTGGTTGTTTTCGATTCATATTTTGAATCAAATCTACAAACCAAGGTTTAATTAGGTTTTCTTGCGTTCTTCAACAAACGACGTGGGTTTGGTAGTTCTAATCTATCCGAATTCTCATCACCTTTGTTTTGTCGTTTGACCTCTTCATCTTCTTCTTTTTTCCCATTTCAGTCAATTCATCCTAACATTTTACATAGTAAAGTACAGGAAATGTAAGGTATTGAAAATTTTTAGAAGGACAAAAATGTCCAAAAGTGACATTTTTGAAATCATTTTTAAAATGTGACACTTTTGTAATTACAAATGAGGAAAGTGACATTGGTGTAATTTCCTCTTAAAAGAGTTGGAAAAGTTGCTAAAATAATGAGCAACAAAATAACCCTGCAAAGGTCAAATGATTCATATTCTGAAAATAGGGTCCACCTAAAATTTTTGAACGATGTTGTGCAATGTGTAATATTCTCTAGGGATTTCGTGTTCATTTCAAGTGCTAACTTCCAATTTGTTCTGCAATATTTATGTGCCATATTAGTGCCAATTTCCAATTTCTTTTCCTGAATATACAATGCATGCATCTCTCTGTCAGGTAAAAGTTCTAATATGATTTAAGAAGTTGTGCTAATGTATGTTAAAAGATATAATCTCACATCAAATAAAGATAAAAATATAAACTAATTTAAAAAGGTTTGAGTTTCTCATCTTAAAAAGATTAATCTTTTAAGATTGAACACTAAGTTTTAATATGGTATGAGAGCACATTAATCTCCAACGAATAATTCAATCCAATCAAGACTCAAACATTCTTCGGACATTTGTTGCAAACAATTAGTCATTACATCGAGACTGTTCTTCGTGTTATTGTAATGCTTGCTGGAAGTATCATTAAATAATCAATTATAATCTACGTCCAGCACATCACCATACAAACACTAAGAATATCCTCTTTTCATGTTAACACAATTGCACGAGTTTCATTTTCCTATATTTATTAATATATCGTGTTCTTGACATTTGGAAACTGTTTTTTGGATTCATTCATGATATAAATAGGATACTATTGGAGCCATTGATGGAACACATGTTAGAAATATACACAATGATTGTATTTTGGCTACTATAATACACAGTCCAGACATTAATTTTCTGTAGCTTGTGCATGGCAAATATTTATTGATTGACTCGGTTTTACACATCGACTAGGATATATGGCACCTTGTAAATGTTCAGATATCATATATCATTTTCAAGAGTTCTGTAATGAGACAAATCGACAAAGGTGTAGGTTTAGTAACACCGACGGAGATTCAATTTCCCTCACTCCTCTTGTAGATACTGTTGACCACCGAAGTCCGAGGTCAAATATTATGTTCTTAGTATTAATGACTGGTCATTGGGAGCTCGGTTATCTACCCCAGCTCGGACACCTCTAGAAGAGTTGTCAGAAGGCCGCCGTCATTCAGGAAACATAATGATCACATTATTGTCACCATCTGTCCAATCAAGTCAAATACACTTGGAGGTGAGGGCGGCAGCACCGCCCTCTTCGGCCAATCAACTACTTTTTGTTGATAACTTCAATGTAAAAGTAATGATTGTTTGATAAAGCATAATTATGAGGATTTGATGGACACCGACCTCATTAGCCAATCACAGCCAAGGGCTATGACCCGCATATCTGAGTTCGGCCTAATGTATGAAGTGATTGATTTGACTACTGCCTTACCATGAGCATGAAAAACTATCTATAAAAGGACATTCCCTTTTTGCTAGAAAGGGACGTGAGAAAAAAGGCCAAAAATACCACTTCACTTCCCAAACTTGTAGAAAATAAATAAAAGGTCTCGTCCCTTTTTCTAAAAGTTGTCTCAAATCAAGTGTTGCACTTTTTGACGTCAACAGTTTGGCGCTAGAAGGAGGGCCGGCCCCTCGTGGAAAAGATCCTTTTCTCACACTAAAACAGAAAATATATATACCAATGAGCCAAAATCCCTCCTCGGAGAGTGAATCCCACACTCGCCCCAACGAAAGCACCACTCCTCGTATTTACCAAGGAAGGCAGGACCGACCTGACGTAGAAAGCCCTCAAATAGTTGCTATGAGGGAAGCTATCGAAAGGCTGACTAACACCGTCAGTAGGATGGAAAGAAATCAAGCTCCCCCCTCCCCACAAAGAACCGAGGTGGGATCCCCACCAAGAAGAAAGGCAGGAAGACCTCCCACCAGAAGGTCCCTTCACTTTTCCAAGGGAGAGTCTTCCAGAAGTCACACCGACGAGGTAAGGAGTCTGCCACCAAGAAAAGAGGGCACCACCAAAAGAACTGGCAGTGTGTTTAGTAGATTGGGTTCCCAACAGTCTTTAACACCTCGGGAGAAACCTCTAAAGCCCGACCTGAAACGTCCGTTGGATCAAGAGGAACCTGAAATAACTGCCTTAAAGAAACGCATAGCAGACTTGGAATCCAAGGGCAAGGGGATGTCAGAGGATTATTTCACCAAACGTCACTCCCCTTTTTTCGGAAGACATACTGGCTGAACCCATGCCCGAGAAGCTCAAAATACCACAGCTCACTGGATATGAAGGGGAAGGAGATCCCCTTAGCCATCTGGACAAGTATACCTCGTGGATGGAATTACAAGGCGCTGGTGATGCTATAATGTGCCGAGCTTTCCCACTAACCTTGGGGGATAAGGCCCAAAGATGGTTCAGAAGGCTGCATCAAAGGTCCATAAAAAACTGGAACGACCTGGCAACAGCTTTTCTTGCTCAATTCATGGGCTCAAAAGCTAGAACAACACCTAAGGAAAGGCTGGTCAGCATTAAGCAAGGAAAAAAGCGAATCACTAAAAGGTTACCTCGGAAGGTTTAACAAACAATCAATGGAGGTCGAAAAGATCTCTGATGATGCCGCCCTCATGGCAGTCCTTTCGGGATCAAGACCTAGAACACGGTTCTGGTGGTCTGTACATGAGGACGGACCCTGCACGTATCATGAGTTTTTGAACCGAGCTGAAAAACATATCAGTGCGGAGGACGCCACGTCAGATCATGAGAACGCTGGGGCCAACCCATACCCCAAGGATCATAATAAGGAGAAAAAATCAGACAGGAAGAACCCAAACGAACTAAAAGGAGATCGGAGTACGAGTGATCGAACTAAGAATCAGACACGCAGGTTTCACGACTATCACCCATTAACGACTACCCTGGAGGAAGTTTACGTGCAATCTGGAGATAGGGAGGAATTTCGCAAGCCCGCGTTCCCAAGGAAAGGACAGTTGGGGCGAGGAAAGTATTGCCGATATCACAGGTCGGCTGGACACAATACGGACGACTGTCGAGACCTAAAAGAAGAAACTGAATCCCTAATTCGGAGAGGTCGCCTCAAAGAATTTGTAGCTAAACCCACAGAGGCGAACCCAACGCCTCCTCCACCACCTCAGCCACAAGTACAAGGAAACCGAATTCAACCCGCGATGCCGGAGCGCAATCTTCCTCCCAGGGCGGAAATCAGAATGATGGTTGGAGGAAATCAGTATCTGGAAGGATCGAGGAGGGAAAGACGCAGGCAAGTTAGAGACGCACGAATATGGCCGAACTATGATATCAGAAGTACGGTAACCAATTCTGAGTGTTTCGGATTCTCTGAAGGGGATTCTCAAGGAGTTCTGCAAGATCAATGTGATGCCTTGGTCATCACTATGCCCATTGCCGGAGTCCATGTACACCGAACTCTAGTGGACAATGGAAGTTCGGTGAACATCTTGTACACCCAAACTCTGAGACAGCTCGAAATCTCAGAGCGCTATCTCCAGCCATATCACAAAAGGCTACAAGGGTTTTCTGGGGACCCCATCAAAGCCAGAGGTCAGATCGTCCTTATTGTGGAGCTAGGCAAAGTTCCCTGCCAAAGGAGAATCCTAGCAGACTTTGTGGTCGTTGACTTGCCATCTAATTACAACGCGATACTGGGCAGACCTATACTACACGAACTCAAAGCTGCTACTTCGATCTATCATTACTGTATGAAGTTCCCCACGCCTTATGGTGTTGGAAGGATACTTGGAAATCAGGCTGAGGCCAGAGCTTGCAACGTCGACTTACCACAGTCCGAAGTCAGCATGATGAGAGGAGAACAGGATATTTCAAAGAGAGATCCTAAGTTGAAAAGACCTATAGTTGCTGACTTGTCTAAGATCGGTATCGACGAGAGGCACCGGAAACGACCTCAGGATGACCTTTTATCCTTCAATGACACCGAAGTAGATCCAAACCCCTACCCCGGTGTCCTGGTAATCTCTTTACCTGTGGCTGGGATCAATATACCAAAGGTATTGGTCGATACCGGAAGTGCAATCAATTTACTCTTCACCAATACCCTAAGGTGGATGGGAATTCCCCTTCACTTTCTTCAGCCATATCCTAATATGGTGCAAGGATTGAGCGGAGCACTAGTCAAGGCAAGGGGATCCATCAAGCTATCCGTCGAAGCTGGGGAAACCCCACGGCATTGGAGAACTAACGCTGAGTTCGTCATCCTTGATTCTGCTTCACCCTACGACGCTGTGATGGGGCAGCCTCTGATATTCAACCTCCGAGCTGTAGTGTCCTTGTTCCACTACTCAATCAAGTTCCCGACACCTCATGGAGTAGGAGAAATTAAAGGGAACAGGGAACTTGCTGAAATGTGTCAGAGGACAAGCCGATCTCAAACTAATAAAAATAAGCAACCTCTTCCGGCGACGTGCATGATGCTCGACCTCGGTCCTTTGGATCCCCGTACAAGGACTAAAGGAGGGGAACCGGTGGAAGAACTAGAGCTAATATCAGTTTGCGAAAATGATCCCACCAAGGAACTCAAAATAGGGAAAAAACTGCAACCTTTAATACGATCTCAGATGATATCCTTCCTTCAGCAGAACCTGGATATTTTCGCATGGAGCCATGAGGACTTGGAAGGAATTGACCCAAAGATCGGATGTCATAAGCTAAACATTGATCCGGAAGCTCGGCCTAAGCAGCAAAGGCGCCGACCTTTGAACCCAGACAGATATGAGGCTTTAAACATAGAAATACGAAAGCTGCTCCGCAACAAGTGTATCCGGGAGGCTCATTACCCTAAATGGGTTGCTAACCCCGTCCTTGTCAAAAAGAGTAATGGAGATTGGCGAGTGTGCATTGATTTCACCGACCTCAATAAGGCTTGTCCCAAGGATAGTTTTCCCTTACCCAGAATAGATCAAATGGTGGACGCTACTGCTGGACACGAATTGCTTAGTTTCATGGATACATATTCAGGGTATAATCAAATACCCATGTATGAGCCGGACCAAGAGCACACTTCTTTCATCACCGACCGAGGTCTGTACTGTTATCAAATGATGCCCTTCGGTCTCAAAAACGCCGGAGCAACGTATCAACGCTTGGTGAATTCCATGTTTGCCCAACAAATTGGGAAAACAATGGAAGTTTATGTTGATGACATGTTAGTAAAGAGCATGAAGGTGGGGGACCACCAGCAGCACCTCGCTGAAATGTTTGAAATTCTAAGGAAGTATAAGATGAAGCTGAATCCAAAAAAATGTGCTTTTGGTGTAAGCTCGGGTAAATTTCTGGGATACATCGTCAATCAACGGGGAATCGAAGCCAACCCCGAAAAGATAAGAGCTATTCTTGACATGAATGCACCCAGAAAACCTAAGGAGGTTCAGAGCCTAACTGGGAGGGTAGCTGCCCTAAGCCGCTTTGTATCAAAGTCAACAGATCGGTGTAAACCCTTCTTTGACGTGCTGCGAGGTGGGAAAAAGTTCGACTAGACACAGGAATGCCAAAATGCTTTTGACGAGCTAAAAAAGCAGTTGGCCCAGCCGCCAGTGTTATCCAAACCAAGGACCGGAGAAACCTTGCAACTTTACCTTGCCGTATCGGAACACCAGCAAAGCCCTTCATGAAGCAGAGCTACGATACTCGCCGTTGGAAAAATTGGCATACGCGGTTGTCACAGCTGCTAGGAAGTTGAGACCTTACTTCTTGGAGCATACCATCGAAATCCTGACCAACTCTCCGTTAAAACAGACGTACAGAAACCTGACACTTCAGGGCGAATGGTCAAATGGGCCGTTGAATTGGGACAATTTGACATCAAATACAAACCTCGCATTTCAATCAAGGGGCAGGCGCTAGCTGACTTCATAGCTGAATTCAGCGAGGTGCCAGTGGAAACAATTGAGCCAGGACTTCCGTGGGAACTTTACGTCGATGGGTCATCCACAGAAACAAGGTCGGGAGCTGGTGTGGTGTTAATCAGTCCGGACCGCCAGTTGTACTGTGAAGCTTTGCCTTTTGATTTCAACACTTCCAACAACGAGGCCGAATATGAAGTATTGATTGCCGGAGTAAGAATGGCTCATGAAATGAAGGTCATGGACCTAATCATTTACAGCGATTCGCAGCTCGTGGTTAATCAAATCAATAACGTCTACCGAGCTAAGGAGGAGAGGATGGACAGTTATCTTAAAGTGGCAAGAAAGGAGTTCGAAGGCTTTCACACTATCCGGATAAATCAAATACCTAGGTCGCAGAACGGACACGTGGATGCTCTAGCTCGGTTAGCCACCAGCGAAGGAATCACGGAATTTGATAGCATCCCAGTTGGAAGGATTTCGCAGCCCGCTATAGAAAGGAACGAAGCAGAGTTGATTAGGATAGACCCTAAGCCTACTTGGCTTGATGAAATCAACCTCTACCTAAAAACCGGAGTCTGTCCTGACGATCCAACTGAAGCAAGGAGACTGCGAATGAGGTCAGCCAGATACACTTTGGTGAATGATACCCTTTACAAAAGAGGATATTCAACTCCCCTGCTAAGGTACTTAAACGAAGAAGAAGCTCTTTGTGCTCTCCAAGAAATTCATGAAGGAATGTGTGGAAACCATTCTGGCGGGCAATCTTTGGCTCACAAAATCACACGTCAAGGATATTTTTGGCCTACCATGAGGAAAGACGCCCTCCAATTTGTGAGAAGATGTGATAAATGCCAACGCCTCGCTCCTTTCACCAAAGCCCCTCCGCAAGAGCTTAACTTCATAATTGCACCTTGGCCTTTCGCGAAATGGGGGGTTGATCTGATTGGCCCAATGCCCACGGGACGAGGTGGGGCTAAGTATGCCATAGTAGCCGTCGATTACTTCACTAAATGGGCTGAAGCTGAGTCGCTTGTGAAGATAACCGAACAAAGAACAACTGACTTCCTATGGAGGTCCATCGTATGCAGATTTGGAATACCTTATTCCATTATTACTGACAATGGGAGACAATTCGATAACACTCGCCTTATCAATTTCTGTGAAGAACTCGGCATCAGGAAACACTTCTCCACGCCCAACCATCCTCAAGCCAACGGTCAGGTTGAAGCAATAAACAAGATCATAAAACATACATTGAAAGCCAAATTGGACATCCTCAAAGGGAGATGGGTGGACGAACTCCCCAGCGTCTTGTGGTCTTACCGTACTACCGCTAGAACAAGCACGGGAGAAACACCATTCTCACTAGCTTTTGGTGTAGAAGCAGTAATACCTCTGGAAATGGGAATAGCTTCATTCCGAACTGCCACTTATGATCCAACCCAAAACGAAGAGTCCCTAAGAAGCGAATTGGATCTCATAGAAGAAAAAAGGGACGATGCCGCACTCAGAAATGCGGTATATAAGCAAAGGAACGCGCGCTATTACAATAAAAAAATGCGAAAAAGAGAATTCGAGGTTGGATCTTTGGTGTTACGAAAAATTTTCACTGCCACGAGGGAAATTGCTTCAGGAAGCCTTGGTCCTAACTGGGAAGGACCTTATGCTGTAGCAAGGATACTGCCGAAAGGAGCTTACAAGCTAAAGGATCTGGAAGGAAATCTTTTGCCACATCCCTGGAATGCGGAACATCTCCGTCAGTACTACCAGTAATGTAAAAGGAAGAATGAGTCCGGTTGTAATGGAGTGTCTTCGTCAATGAAATAATGAAGTGTGTGTCTGTTTGTTCTTACGTGATTTGATCAAGGAAATAACTCAGCTTCACTTCCACTAAAGTGAACCGAACTAAGGTTGCATGTGCTGCAACACTTTGATAAATTTCCTATCAAGGAAATAACTCAGCTTCACTTCCACTAAAGTGAACCGAACTAAGGTTGCATGTGCTGCAACACTTTGATAAATTTCCTATCAAGGAAATAACTCAGCTTCACTTCCACTAAAGTGAACCGAACTAAGGTTGCATGTGCTGCAACACTTTGATAAATTTCCTATCAAGGAAATAACTCAGCTTCACTTCCACTAAAGTGAACCGAACTAAGGTTGCATGTGCTGCAACACTTAGATAAATTTCCTATCAAGGAAATAACTCAGCTTCACTTCCACTAAAGTGAACCGAACTAAGGTTGCATGTGCTGCAACACTTAGATAAATTTCCTATCAAGGAAATAACTCAGCTTCACTTCCACTAAAGTGAACCGAACTAAGGTTGCATGTGCTGCAACACTTTGATAAATTTCCTATCAAGGAAATAACTCAGCTTCACTTCCACTAAAGTGAACCGAACTAAGGTTGCATGTGCTGCAACACTTAGATAAATTTCCTATCAAGAAAATAACTCAACTTCACTTCCACTAAAGTGAACCGAACTAAGGTTGCATGTGCTGCAACACTTAGATAAATTTCCTATCAAGGAAATAACTCAGCTTCACTTCCACTAAAGTGAACCGAACTAAGGTTGCATGTGCTGCAACACTTAGATAAATTTCCTATCAAGGAAATAACTCAGCTTCACTTTCCCGAGTAAATCGCACTCAGGCTCCTTGAGAACATTTTATAAAAAAAAAAGGGTTTTGACGAGACAAATAAGACGAACTTTCATAAAGACAAAAAGCAGAAATTATATTAAAACAAAGACTTGAAGTTCATTACAAAAATTGTTGTAAATCTGTATACATAATTAAAAAACGGAAAATAAGGCTAGCCTAACTAAGGAGCCTGAGAAAGAGAAGCATCTTTCCCGGCCTCGTCATCCCCACGAGAAAGGCGAACTCCGGCCTCAGCAGATAGGCGCTCCAGCTCCTTCCTCTGCTCCTCCAAAGCTTCTTCCAGGAAGGCCACGTCAAAATCTGGCTGCACCTTGCTGATATACTTGATAATTTCCTCTAGGGCCACCACGTACGCATCCTGAGATACGGCATCAAATTCGCTAGATGCCCTCCAAAGGTCCACAGCATTCAATGCCCTCACCTCGGCCTCTTCCACCTTTTTCTCAGCAAGGGATTTCTCCGCTGCCGCCTTAGCTCGTTCTACGTCTAGCTGAGCTTGGAGGTCATCGGCCCGCTTTTTCTCTTCGGCAACCTTTTTGGTCAATCTTTCTCCCCAGGCCTGCAGGGCAGCATTGTCATCAAGAAGTCGCAGCTCCGATCCCGACTTCGCCTCCAGCTCCACTCCCATCTTATTCAGCTTGTCTTCATAGCTGAGCTTTTCAGCAGCAAAGGCGGCCCTCTCTTGCTCCATTTTATCAAATAGGCTCACGGCCTGATCCCTCGTCTCCAACAGTTTGTCCAGTTCGGCCTTCACCTACAATCACAGAAATCAATATTAAGTCCTAATTTATCAAAGTATTACAGCGAACTTAAAATCTAAAGTCGAGAAAAATATACCTTCTCCGCAACGGACATCATGTACAGAACCGACCTGTGGCTGTGCAGCTGAGCAGCCACTATCTGCTCCCCCCACTGGCATCTCCGCAGCAAAGTTCTGCTCTTTTTCATTCCAACTCCTGGTGAGTAAGTTGGCGGAGTCCCTGAGGGGAGGTGGCAGAGCTGCAGTGGCCTCCCTGGCCGGAGAAGAGGAGCTCGGAGATAGTCCAGAAAAATCTCCGGACGGTGCCCTATGAGAACCTCCAAGTTTGGCCTTTGGAGGTCAGGACACCTTTCCTGCGACCTTGACGAGCCAGCCTCCATGGCGTACATCGGTGTCAGAGCTGGGGAAGTCCTCATTGGGGTGACTTCAGGCGAGGTCAGCTCGACTGTCGTCACCAGAGTTGGAGCCGCACTCCGGGGCGTTCCAGTGCCTCTTTTCTTCAGAAGTGGGGCCACTTCCTCCACCTCAACCTCATCCATTGAGGGTCTAGCCACCGTCACAGCTGGGAGGTCTTTCCTTTTCCCCTTTTTGGCTGCAGCTTCCTTCGCGGCCTTAAGACTCAACATCTCTTCACGGGGATCTTAAAAAAAAAAAAAAAAAAAAAAAAAAAAAAAAAAATTCGTTAGAACAAAGCTCAAAAACATGCAATAATCTATTTAAAGTGGATGAGCTCAGTTTACAATACTTACTGAGTGCAGTAGGATGGGAGGACGAAGATCCAGCAGCTCGCCCTACAGGGTGAATGCGAAGTAAGCCGGCCTGGAAGAGATTCTCCTCGGAGATCAGGAACTTGCACGATCTCTGCCTCTTGTTCAATCCCCTGATAGCGTCAGCACGTCTTTGGTCGGCGGTGCTCAAAGTGCCGACCTTCTGATCTGCAAAAATGAACCAAGGCTATTAGAATTCACATCACGTCAGTTCGGATAAAGGCAAGAGGTCGCTAAACTTACGTAAGGGATGATACAAGGCTGGGACGACATCCTCCCTATCTTCCTCAGCAGGGTGGAACTGCCATTCTCCCAAAACAAAGAAGAACTCCTCCTTCCACCTTTTAATTGAAGAGGGGGTATCTAAAACTAAGGATCCCCCCGTCCTGGGCCTAACACTGGTGTACCACCAGCCCGAGCTCTTCCCATCCTCTTTAAAAGTAAAGAGGGAGTTAAACTGCTCCACTCCGAGCTCGGGATAACCCATCCTATTCCACAAAATCAAGGTGGCGATCAACGTTCGCCACCCGTTAGGGCATAACTGGGTGGGAGCTATTCCCCAGTAAGACAGGAATTTACGAATAATTCTAGGGAAAGGCAACCTAAGTCCGGCATTAAGGATGGCCGAATTAAGAGCGATACACCCCTGAGGTGGGGTGTTAGCTCGGTCGGAAGATTCTGGGATCATCAATTCTATCGACCTAGGTATGCTATACTTGCCCCTCCAGTTTGCCAACATGTCTCCCGTAACAACCGACCTATACGAGCTCGCCCCCCACTCGCCGAACTCATTTTCCCCACTATTTTCATGAGAACCTACACTCACAGCCCTAGAATCCTCGTTATCCGAACTCATTTCTCTAGACCGACCTACTGGGTTAATCACTGACAATGGAATTGGGGAAAAAAATTTCCTGACAATCAGTAGAAGACGAAGAGGGGGAGGGAACAGCTGATTCTTCTTGTTGGTTACCCCAGGATAAAACCCTGGACTCGTCCGAACTCATAAAAAGAATGAAAGACAGGAAGAAAAGAACTAAATGCGCGTGTTCTTGAGAAACGGAATACCTGAATGGACGACCTTACTCAGCTAGGAATGGAGGGACTAAGGGCCGATTCTCTACCGTGCTCGCGAGAGTAAAACTTTCGAAGAAAAGTAGTGAAAATGACAGGAGATGGTATTTAAAAAGGAAGGAATGCAAAAGGTCTCCATCTCAACCGTTGGATCTGCGAAAAGAAGGGTCCAGATGCATGCCTCAAAACGACGTCGTTTTAAGATAACCTTTAGTATTCGGCCAATGCGTAACAGCTCACAGCCACGTGTCACCTGATCCTTCGTCTTCAGCGATTACTCAATTAATGTTCTAAAAAGTCGTGCCAGACCTTCTAAGGTCAGTCCGTGTGCAACAGACGGACTGACCTGGGGGGTAACTGTTGACCACCGAAGTCCGAGGTCAAATATTATGTTCTTAGTATTAATGACTGGTCATTGGGAGCTCGGTTATCTACCCCAGCTCGGACACCTCTAGAAGAGTTGTCAGAAGGCCGCCGTCATTCAGGAAACATAATGATCACATTATTGTCACCATCTGTCCAATCAAGTCAAATACACTTGGAGGTGAGGGCGGCAGCACCGCCCTCTTCGGCCAATCAACTACTTTTTGTTGATAACTTCAATGTAAAAGTAATGATTGTTTGATAAAGCATAATTATGAGGATTTGATGGACACCGACCTCATTAGCCAATCACAGCCAAGGGCTATGACCCGCATATCTGAGTTCGGCCTAATGTATGAAGTGATTGATTTGACTACTGCCTTACCATGAGCATGAAAAACTATCTATAAAAGGACATTCCCTTTTTGCTAGAAAGGGACGTGAGAAAAAAGGCCAAAAATACCACTTCACTTCCCAAACTTGTAGAAAATAAATAAAAGGTCTCGTCCCTTTTTCTAAAAGTTGTCTCAAATCAAGTGTTGCACTTTTTGACGTCAACAGATACGTTATTGAGAAGTCATTTGGAATGTGAAAACAATGATTGAAAATCCTTGATAGGATGCCTAGCTACTTGTTTCGAGCTCAAACAACAATCGTTTTTGCAACAATCGCTATCCACAATTTTCTTAAAAGAAATGAGAATGTTGAAGAAGCATTCCATAGAGCGTAAGTGCTAAATGACGGGGAATTGGAGATAGACCTCCCCTATGAGGAAGATGAAATTGCAGCTGAGTTGGATGTCACGATCGATGAAGAAATGTTGTGGAAACAATTACGAGATTACATGGTGCATCAACTAAGATAGGAATTCTAATTTTGTTTTGACACTCGTTGTATATCGTGACTTCATCTTACCTTATAAGCAGAATTAAAACTTTAGATAGAAAATAGATATTTCAATTTGGTTGTTTCAATGTTTATTTTTTAAGGGATAATGAAAAATAAAAAAATTGCACGATAATACATGCACATCTGATTTATAAAAAAAATGTGACAAAGTGAAACGGAGGGTTAATTACCCCAATTGTCACTGAACTTTACCTAAAGTTTTCACGAGGTCACTGAACTTTAAAAATCACCTAAGTCATCACTGAACTTTATAAAAGGTTTCTACAAGGTCATTGAATTTTAAAAATCACCTCATTCATCACTAAACTTTGTAAAAGATTTTCACAGGGTCACTGAACTTTGCAAAAAGTTTCCTAGGAGATCACTGATTCAGTGATCTCTTAGGAAACATTTTGCAAAGTTTAGTGATGAATGAGGTAGTTTTTAAAGTTCAATGATCCAGTGAAAATCTTTTGCAAAGTTCAATGATCCCGGAGAAATTTTTTGCAAAGTTCAATGATAACTTAAGTGATTTTTAAAGTTCAGTGACCATTTAGGTTATTATCCTAAAAGTTCAGTGACTATTGGGGTATTTAAGCCTGAAACGGACCCTTAAACTATTGCAAGTGGAAGCATCGTTGCTAGGTGATTATTGAAGTGGGGGTAAATTTGGAAGACTAGGTATTATCTATGAGATAGCAGGGTATAAAAAAGACTTGAAATTGAGATGACTACAAATTAACCTAAAAATAAAAATACATGAACTAAATTTTTTTTTATATAACCTGAAAAATTACTTTATAATTAAAAGATTATTTGTAAGAAAAATCATTTTTGCATGAAAAATTATTTTTGATTTAAAAATACAATTAATAGTGTAGGGGGTTGTAAAATGGCTTGCACATTTCAGTTGGCTAATAGCATTTTCAAGAGATTCTCTATTTTTAAAGAGTATATTTTGTAATTTAGAAGGTAAATATTTTTAAGTAATATTTCAAGAAATATTTATTATTTTTCTTTATATTTTATTTTCACTAGCTTTCCTCGAAATTATTATATTATTTTTTCGATTGAAAATTAAAGTATTTTGTATACTTTTAATTATAGAAAGTGAGTTTGACACATTAAATTTGGAGAGACAAACTTTTTCTATTTTAAAATATTAATTTATATATTCTCTTAGAACATAAATTTTTAAACTTGACTCTTTAAAATAAAATTAAAAAATCTTATATTTAAAGAACCTAATCTACATAATGGGAGGAGTTCATTATCCATAATCTAAGTGCAAAACTTTTGTAAGTTTTCTAGCCAAAAGTATTATTGTATGCCCTATCCATTTTTAGCATACTCTTACATACGATTTTTTAAACCATTTTTCAGCTATCTTCCTCTTTCTCACTCATGAGAACATTTTTGAAAATTTATTTACTAAACATTTCTACTATATGTTTTTCTATAATTTTATATATTTCTATAATTTTTTTTAATATAAAAATTAATTAAAATAATCTCCAAACTTGTTGGTTTACAATACATCTTTTAGTTTTAGCACTTATAAAATAGTAAAATCCATAAATTTTGGTCATAATTTTAATGCATACTTGGTAAGCTCGAAAGCTTTCCTGTAAGTATTTACATATAAGTAAATGAATAGATAATTTTTCAATTAATAAAATTTGGAAAAAATGAATAAACTTTTTTTTCTTTTAACTTTTTTTTGAAATTAATAATTTATATAAGACAGTTGCATAAACGTATTAATTCTAATGAAGGTTCGTAACTTGTTCTCATATTTGAACTCATGTCTCCAACTAGAAATGACAATTTGGCTCGTCGACTTGGGCCGCCGGTAACTCGGCCCGGCTCTTGTACCGAGCCTAAGCTCGGGCAAATCCCCATTTTGGAGGCCCATGAGACTCACGGGCCGGCTCATTTAAAAAAAAAAAAAAAAGCTGAATGATAACGTGAAAAAGGCAGCAAAAATGAGGCAGAAAATGCTGCTTTATTATATATAAAAATAAAAATCGAGCGGGCCCGAGCCTACATTTTTTGGACGAACTTTTGTTTGGCTCGGCTTATGCTCGAAAAAAGCTTAGTTGGTTTTACTCTAGCCGAGCTCTAACCTTAAGTTTCGGCTCGTTACCATCCCTATCTCCAACCACATATTTTAGTAATAATTGCCGGCAAACAATACGACTAAAGATGCACTTTGGCACTCAGAATAGTACTAATGAAGGTGCCAATTTCCCAATATCAATAAATTTTTTGAGAATAACAATAATTATAAATTAAAATGGCCGATTGAATGCAAAGAATTAACCTACTCAAACATAATGGTTGACATAGGGGTTGACACCCCCCTCACATGGGAGTGTGGGGTCCGCATGAATTAAATAACATTTCCCCCATGTGAGGGGGATGTGTCAACCCTTATGTCAAGGACTATGTTCATGTAGCATAGCTCGAATACAAAATAGAATAAATCTACTTGTACAGAACTATTCAGTATCACTTGGTTGACATCAACTCACATGTAGTGGGACCTGCGTGAATAAATAATGCAAAAAAAAAGGTGGAACCCCAAAATGTGAGAGTCTGTTAGGATACGAACAGCAAGATGCTACAAAATAATATAAAAATTAAGATTGATGTTGAAAATAGAGTAGTGGGACAGACATCAATAACGGTTGATATTTGACACTAATTATCTGCAAGGCATAATTAAGGCGCGACTCTTCATCTGGATTTGAAATACTATGAATATTAACAGGAATATGAAGCACAAAGCAACAAAAATGGATTCAGAAGCAAGAAGATTCTTCAAAGTTATTTTGCCCTCAACCACTTCCCTTTACAAACTGGTAACTTTCATTTCTTCTTAATTGTCAATGGGATTCTTGTATTTCCCTATTGGGGTAGTTTGCTAACTGAAATATAAATGAATTAAAAGTTTAGGGTTTATTTGGATGAAATTTCTTCTTTTTTTCTTGTATATATAATAAATTATTACGTCTTTTGGTGCAGAAGATCCCTAACAAATTAGTTAAAAGATATGGTCATCAACTGTCCAATGTTGTTAGACTTACTGATTCTATTGGCGCCCTTTGTTGTGTGAGATTGGAAAAGGAGGATGAGCCTCTTTGGTTTAATGACGGCTGGGAGAAGTTTGTTGAGGACCATTCTCTCAGTTATGGCTACTTTTTACTCTTGAAATACACAGGAAATTCGAATTTTAATGTGCATGTATTTGACTTGACATCCACTGAGGTTCACTATCATCGGCCTAATAGTAAGCGTAAGTTCTATCTCTGATGACTCTGTAAAAAGCTTAGATCCCTACCCTGTTAAGCCATTGATTCTGACACGACCCGTCCCAAATCCCCCTAATGGACTAGACACGTGTCGTGCGCCGATGGTAAATACCAGCTAAATGCCGGACCCGCAATCAAGGCAACCGTGATCTACTTTGACTGTAACATATATTTAAAAAAAAATTTGACAGAGTTTCCCCTGAAATATTGACAAATCCAACATAAACATCAACAAATACTTCATATAAACATTCATACCAAAAACTTAGACCACCACATCCACCAATACCATCACAACAAAACAAAATGAAACCAACTTCGACCGAATACATCTACTACAACCATTATGTCTACATGTAAGCATTACATCCATTGTAATACTCAACAACAAAGTGCACCTTAACAAAATACTAGACAAAATATTAAATACATAAAACTCCCCAACAAATCATTACATGCCATGATAAAGTTAAAATCATACAACTAAATGATGATGACCAGGCTTTGAGACTTCAACAGGCTTTCCAAGTATCTCAAGTTCAGCAGCCTCCTGATAGGAAAAACATGACAAATTATGTGAGCTTGTAACTCAGTGAGTGGATAATTTTGCAAACAAATATCGTTTTTCCATTTATGTTAACTTTCTGAAAATCTTTATATCTTAGCAACTTTAAAACATTCTGAAAGCTGGTAAACTTTTAGAATTAAATATAATGGAATCATAAAAACTTTTATTCTATAAATTGCATAAACTAGATTCTGTATTCTGAAATCTGAAATCTGATAAACTGTATAACTCTGAAAACCTACAACTGAATAAGCATAATATGATATAAAATGTCACACCAATAAGTACCCCAAAGAATAGCCTTACTCATGTACAGAGTAATCTCAATGTACAAGGCAAAGCCATTCAAGTCTGATAATCTGGTCATACGTACACAGAGCTGCCCCAAAGGCTAAGCACCCCAATACACGGCCCAAAGCCTATGTGTGTACAAGAGTGGGTCCCAAAGACCTCTGATAATCTGGTCATACACTGTGGAAACACATTCACATCAGTGCAGAGCGGGTAAAATCACCATAACTGGTCATACACTGTGGAAACACATTCACACAAGTGCAGAGCAGGTAAATCACCTGGGTACTTTCTGATGGTTTTAAAGATAACTATAGATATACTAAAACATGTAATACGAATGTAACATGCTGATACAAACACTACAACAAAAATGCCATTTTGCAACACTTAAAAGGCAACATTTATGTATTAAATGTTGCTAAAGGGGTCAATTGCAACATTTGAATAGGTGAATGTTGCCATTGCATAACATAATTGAGCTTTGGCAACATTTTTTAAGTAAATGTTGCGATAGACCCCTTTTTGCAACGTTTATTTAGTGTTGCAAAAAATAAAACTTTTCGCAACGTTTATAAAACGTTGCAAAAAACTTTATCTTTCGCAACGTTTTTTAAACGTTGCTAAAAGAGTCTTTTGTAACGTTTATAAAACATTGCAAAAAACTTTATCTTTCGCAACGTTTTATAAATGTTGCAAAAGACAAACCAATAAACGTTGCAAAAGACAAACCCTTTGGCAACATTTATAAAACGTTGCCAAAACTTTTAAATTTTTGCAACGTTTTATAAACGTTGCAGAAAGAAAATACTTTAGGTGGGCTCGGGTTTTGGGTTAAGAAGGTGAACTACGTTGGGTCGATTTATGGGTTGACCCAAGAAAACTCGTTGAGGCCAGGCCCAACCCGTTTATTAATTAAAACCCAAACAAAACCCAAACACACCCAAATCGATTTCTTCAAACCCTTGTCCCTTGGTGCGATTTGGGTTGTCCTTGCGCCGGTGGAAGGGGCGAACAGCGAAGGGCTTTCGCTGGACGTGTGAGTGGAGACTGTGGAGTGACTCAGACTGTGTGTTGATGCCATCGCCAACGATGCGTCTGTGGTGAGTGACATGAGTCTCTGGTGAGTGGTGACTCCGTGACTGTGAATCTGTGATAGTGTAGCTGTGTGAGTGTGAGGCCGTGACTCGTGAGATGGTGAGGGTGAGTCCGTGAGTGAGTAACTGTGAGTTGAGACTTCAGAGTCTTGAGACTTGAGAGAGACTAGGGCGTGTGGAGTGACTGTGGACTGTGGTGCGAGATTTGGGCGTGTTTGGGTTTGGGTTTGGGTTTGGGCGTGTCTGGCCTGGGTGCGAGTGTGCGAGAGTGTGGACTGTCGAGTGTTCTGTGTTCGAACTTGGAGTTTTCGACAGTTCGACGCCTGCAGATTGAGTTCGCCACTGGTTGCGGTCCGTTGGAGATTGCTTGGGATTGCACATTGCAGACTTAGAGACTTGGAGTGCCAGAGCCACTGAGCCAGCCTGCTGTGCGCCGAACCCGGTAAATAATGTGGTTTTAAGTTTTAACTATCTGTGGACAGTGGACTGTGATTCACTGATTCTGTCTGTGCGTGGCCTATGCTTGCGTGTGTTGTATACTCTGTGCGGTTGGTTTGTGTCTGTGTGTTGTTGGACTTGGAAATCGGAAATTGGAATCTGTTGATCAAAATCAATCCTCAAAGTTTGCTTAGAATCAACAAGATCCTAACTTCAATGAGATCTCAATTTGCAATTGAATAAATTTGATTGAATTTGGGCTGTGAATTGGAGAAAAGACAATTTTTTTGTAAAAATGAAAACAAAAAATAAAGAGCGGGAGAACACTCTGGTTGAGGTTGAGGAGAAGGGAGTTAAGATGCAGAAAAAGGCTTTTCTCTTTTGGGTCATTTGGTTACAATCTAGTGAAGACTAGACTTCCTGTAATGTGCCTATTTAGCTGTCACCTTGAACTGGAATGTTCATGAGGTATTAATCCTAGATCAGTTTGTAGTGATGTGTTGCCAATTTCTATTAAATTGGCTAATTGAATTTGCGTGGCAGCTTTCATTTATGCATTCATCTGTATATTCTTCTCTGCATAAGTTAAAAGGAAGCTCGAGTTAGTGGCTGAGAAGATACTTCTTCAATTCTACTTTCTATGCGCTCAGATTTGATAATTTTTTTTAGAAGTATCTGTTTAGATCCCAGTAGTTTGTCCCAGCCTACATGCTTATTAAATGTCAGATTAATTTTTATCTTCTTAGCATTTTTTTTTATAGACAAACAAGAACAGAACTTACGCTGGTTTTGATATTTTGCATCTGCTTTCCCTTGAGATTGGTGATATTTTTTTTACCTTGACCTAGCATTGTTGCTTTAATTTTGTTAATAGATAAAACCTGAAAATTTGATTGCTGATTTGTCCATAAGCCTAACATCAATATTGGTGATAATTTTATTTTGAAAAGTCATCAGTTACTTCTTGTATACAATTCGTTAGAGAAGTCTCCTATTTGTGATGAATCACGAGATTCCATAGATTGCTCACATAGCTGAGTACTATCAAGGATTCCCTAACTATTAATAGGTACCTGAGTATTCTTACTCCCTGGATGAAGAGGGCATTAACAAGACAGCTTTTGAAATTCTCTTTGCATTTGATGAAGTAATCTCTCTTGGGCACAAAGAAAGTGTTACTGTTGCACAAGTCAAGCAGTACTGTGAGATGGAAAGTCACGAAGAGAGATTGCATAAGTTGGTCTTGCAAAGCAAAATCAATGAAACTAAGGATGTTATGAAGCGCAAAGCTAGTGAGATTGACAAAAGCAAGGTAATTGCTCGCAGCCAACCTTTCATGTTGCATCTTCATCATTTTTAATTTGTACAACAATTGCTAGAGTAATTTCTGTGTAAATTCTTTGTAGATTGAGAAGAACAGAGGTGAGAAAGGAGGGTTCATGTCTCTACAGTCTATGGGTTCTGGAAGAATTGACACTGGCTTTGGTAATGACACGAGCATTAGCATATCAAGCAGTGGTAACCAAGCAGAGCTCCTATATTTGTACATGGTGAATTTTGTATAAAATGGACAATAGTAGCTTCAAGTTAGTTTGATGAAATGGAGATGCAAGAAGAAAACATTTATTTCCATTTTATATTTTGTATGGTTTAAATATATGTAATGAAATTTTAATCTCCTTTTATGTACTATTAAAAAAATTTCGTTTTATATTTGTTGCTTAATTTACATATCTCATTTTCGTGTACTATAATATTGGTTAATGTAAAAATAGGTGAAATAATTACAAATAACGCAAAAAAACAACAAAAAATGTCGCCAAAATGACCACTTTTGGCAACATTTAAAAAACGTTGTCAAAAGTTAGCAAAAGTGATCATTTTGCAACGTTGAACAAATGTTGCCAAAAGGATCACTTTTGGCAACGTTTAAAAAACGTTGCTAAACTGACCACTTTTTGCAACGTTTTTTAAACGTTGCCAAAATGTAACCTTTCGGTAACGTTTAAAAAACGTTGCCGTATCCTTCCATTCTACGGCAACATTGAGGTTTGCAACATTCGTCTAAACGTTGCAAAAGGCCTTTAGCAACATTTTTCAAACGTTGCAAAATGTCATTTTTGTTGTAGTGGATTTACCTGAGCTGAACTTAACTTTAAAAAAATATGATTATAAAATTTACTTTATTCTGAAAATCATGCTTCCTAAATCCATTATATGAAATAATTAACTGTTGAATCGAATAAAAATTTGATAAATACTAATTTCTGAAAAATAAGCTTTTCCACTCACAATTTACGAGCTACAAGCTAGATTGGCTGATAAACGTTTCCAATTTCCTCGTCACCACCTGAAACACGAGATAATAACCTACTTAACCACTAACAAAACAAGAACTCTTAATATCTAATGCTATACTATTTAAACAAATTTTCTCGATACTTGAAGAAATTTCCCAATTTATTCATTTACGTCATAAGGATTAATTACACCTTCTACTCCATTTACTAATAATTAATTCATCGACATAACCTTCATTCCAAGCATAATGTAATACTTACTCAATTAAGAGACCCCTAGTGACTATAATTCCACCAATTAAATTTTCTTTTATCCATAATTCATACATCCCACTAAGTATTTCATCAACCTCATCATTACTCACCAATTATCCTTACTTAATAATCCAATTGAGAATCTAGGGTTTACTAAAAACTGAAATTTATTAACATAATGAAATTGAAAATTAAATAATCAATAAACTTGAGCTCCAATCGCACCTTTATTCCAAAAATTCGAAATTTTCGAACCAAATCAAAACCCTAGAAATTTAACATAATATAATCTCTACCCCTTGAAGAAAATAAAACCATAAAAGAATAAAATTCAAGGTTAAAATACCTCTTTACCCTTTTTCTTCTTTTTCTCCTCTTTCTTCTTCCTTTTCTTCTCCTTTTTCCCCTTCTTTCCACGTTTTTTTCTCTTCTCAGCCGGGTTCCTCACCTTCAAGTGTGTATAGTGTGTGATTTAAAATGAAAAAGGTCGGTCAAAAGTCTATTAAAATGGTCCAAGTCCTAACTTTGCAAAATAAACCCCTCAACTCTCATATAAAAATTTATTTGGCCCTTATAACTCTCATTATTAGAAAAGAATTCCCACAACTTAAAATATATCCAATTAAATCCTCAAGTATTGCAAATTTATTAAATAAACACCACCAAAATAATTTTTTCTCATTTTAGTCCTTATTTGACTTGACTTTGACTAGTCAATTTTTGAATTTGACTAAAAGAAAACTTGGTTGTAACAGATTCCCCCTATAATGGAAGAGCACAGTGATGTTGACTCTGTTAAAATCCTATCTTCCTTTCATGGCAAAACAGTGGCTTCTCCTCAGAGAAATTGTGCTCCAAATGGATACATGGGTAATGCAACTAGTGATCTTCAGACCATGCATGATTTCTCTTTTTCTTCAACTGATTTTGCCCATAGAGTCAAACATGGTAAGATAAATTCAGCCAAGACATCAAAATCTCCGCCTTATCTAACACGAAGCAAAGTCACGTCATGTCATGGCAAGTCAAATACATCTCAATCCACTAAACGAGTCTTGGGCAAACATAAGAATCCCATAATCAAGAATGTTAGAGAGGCACCGAAACCAATCAGAAAGCTATTTCAAGTGAGTTCTTTACAGATATCTATTTTGATCTGTACGATTGCTTCTAGAAATGATTTCCTCTTATGCAAAAATGGAGAGAAATAATCATTTGGTATTTGAAAGTCATGTGATGCATGCTGCAGGAAAAGTTTTGCCCAAGAATCCTTCGTTTACTGTTGTGTTGAAACCATACAATCTGTCAGGAAAGATATTGGTACGTTTTATGTTACTGATTTATGTTTCTTTTTTGTCTCTCTCAAAATTCGAGTTAAAAATATTGTGTATGGTGCAATTTTTCCGGTTTCTGAAGTACATGCCACCCGCATTTCTTGCGCATCTGCCAAGTTCTCTAGAAAGCCTTGAACTTCACGATTGTGGCGGTAAGAAGTGGCTACTTAGCGTCCTCTGTCTAAGAAAAGGCAAGGTGTTCGTTTTGAACCAAGGACTAACGACATTTATAGAGGAAAAAAACCTCAAGGTTGACGATACTTGTGTCTTTGAGCTCATCGATGTCGATAAACCTTTGATAAAGGTTTCCACATTTTGCAATACGAGCAGAGTCCCGAACTGACTTCTAAAATTAGAATGGAACAACAACTAGTAGGTTTATTTTAATTTTGTAAGGCAAAGATTTGCAACTTTTTGCCTAGGTAATTCCTATAGTGGAGCTCGGATAAATTTCTTGTTGCTGAAACTTTTGAAAGGGATTGTACTTTGCAACTTAGTGTTGGTGTAAAATTTCCAATCGGTTCAGGGCTTCAATTTAGCCACCAACCTTAATTTCTTCTAAATTAACCATCCAACTTTAACATTTGTTTCATGTTGCCCTGAACCTTAGGGTATTGAGAGTGCTTTTGTCATTTTTAAGAATATTGCTGGCAATGAAATCAAAATTATAATTTTTCTTGTTTGAAATATTTTATTTTATTATTAATTAATGTTGTAAGGTTTAAACTTCCGGTAAAAGAAACTAAAATTAGAGTTTGAATGATTTGTAGATTCAATTTTTATTCCAATTATATCACGTAATTAAGACAGTCAACACGAATAAATATTATTAAAAGTAATTATTTCTTTAATGTTTTCATTAAATCATGGCTATCAAGAGCTAAATGTTGAGGCTGGAATGCTCAACATCATATGAGCCCCTGAAACGAAAAAGTGTTTTCATAGTTTATCTCTAGGCGTGGGTAAAAAATCGACCGAACCCGAAAAACCGACCGAACCGACCAGAACCAACCGATTTGGGTCGATTTTTTGCTTTTTTTGAGCAGGTTTCGAGTTCCGGGTTGGTCAGTTGGGTCGAGTTGGATCGGGTTATGGGTTAACAGCCTAAACCCGACCCAACCCAACCCGATTAAAAAAAAAAGGCAAAAAGACGTTAAATTGAAAAAAAAAAAAAAAAAAAAAAAAACTCTAACCTAATTTTAAGTATATTATAGGTATAAAATCTAGCACATAGCTTATTATTATAATTATTTATTTTTATAGCCTTCATAACACGTTAATGCATCATTCTAAGGTTTGTTTATAAACATTCGTTTATAAATTTTAGGAACCAAACACGGGATCTAAATTCATATATAAGCATATACACATCATATATAATTTTCGTGCCGAAATAAGATCTTACCAATAACATTTAAGTCCTAAGAAAACTAAATATATCAGTTCTGACATTTTTTTTTTATTTTTGGCAACTGAATACATTTAATGGGACATTAAAATATATTTAAAATTAAAATTAATCACACAAAATAAAAACACAAAATCCATTTATTTAATTATCTTTAAATCAATTTTTGTTTGGGTGGTTTTACCTTGTATTAAATATGAATCGTATTTTAGTTATTTGGATGACGTTTGACGTGTTGATTTTGTTTGAATATATGATAATATTTGAATGTCGATCGCTCGTTGCAGCCACTAATGAACTTCTATATCCAAAAGAATAAAATAA
Organism: Osmanthus fragrans; assembly: GCA_019395295.1. NCBI lineage: Eukaryota > Viridiplantae > Streptophyta > Magnoliopsida > Lamiales > Oleaceae > Osmanthus > Osmanthus fragrans. Next base: position 28,579,523 of record CM033350.1, read on the forward strand.
ATGCTATTTATTTCCATTTTGCAACTCCATAATTTTGTTTCTCGACATCTTTCGCTATTAGCTACTATCTTGTTTTGAACTACAAACCGACAAACTCAATCCAACCCGACCCGACCGAACTTAATTGGGTTGGGTTGGGTTTAACTACGTAATTGGATTGGGATAGGTTGATTTTATAACAAATCGAACTTCATTGGGTTGGATTAGGTTGAGTAAAAACCCGACCGACGCCCACCCCTAGTTATCTCTCTCTCGTTTAACAAAATAATAATAAAAAAATTCCGTTTTTGTTTTTAAGAAAAAGACTATGATCAAATCATCTTCCACTTCTTCCCATTTTTGTTTTGAACTTTTTTTGATTTAATTATCTGTTTTTTCATACTGAATTTAGAATGTGGTGATAAAATGTATAGGATTTTGTATGTTATTTTGTATAAACATTTGATTATTTTTTTTTAAAAAAAAATCACATTTGAACTTGATGATCAATGTACCTATTTCATTTAGTAATCTCTCTTGCGTAATACAAAATATATAAATCAATCTCAATGCTAGTATTCTCGGTCCTTGTGTACAAATAATGAATTTCATGGCAAGTATTACCACGACACATTCAAAAGCTTTGAAAATGGGATTTGATCATGACTTCTAACATAAAATGACGGAGATTAGGAGTGAACACGATTCGATTTGGATAATTTATGAGAAATTTTCAAATCAAACATCTTAAATCGGTTTGAAAAATTTCAAACCAAACCATTTTAATTTTTAAACCAACCCAATCGAAATCACTTTTTTTATAGGTTTAAAACCACAGTTTAATAGAGAAAAGGTAACATTTATCGAATAACTTAAATTATAAACTTTAGTCTAAAAAATTTATATTAAAACATAAATAGTATCATTAAGAATATTACAAATTAAAGTTCTATTATTCTAATAATTATAATACAACATGATCGAAACATTTTAACCATGAATTCATCTATTATAGTTAATGATATAAATAACTATTGAATATAAATGAATTTAAATATCAAATACATTAATACAACCTATAACTTTTTATGAATGAATCATTATAGGTTCTTTGTTACTATGCAACCAATTTTTCCGACAAATCATTGCATCGACCACATTTTCACTCAACGAACTCCTAAATGAATCAAGAATTCAACCACTAGTAGGGAATGCGACTCAAAAATAATTGTTCATATTTAATAACTAACACATCTTTAATAATTTTGGGGATAATCTTGTATTTATTTGCATTCAATTTTCACCAAAATAATATGTCAGAAGGCTCGTTGACCTAATTTTCAAAACAACAATTAGTAATTCACCAAATCATTCTACCAATTAACAGTAACATCTAGAAACTCAGTTAAAATGTAAATAATTAATTGTATGACCTCACTAGGAAATTGATAAGCAAATAAACAAAAATACTGCCCGCTAAAAATTTAAGGAAGCCCATTACAAATTAGACAAACAACATAACTACTAACAAACCATAGCAAATAATTACTTAAAAAATAAGAAAATTTGAATAAGCTGCCCCCAAAATCTAGTCAAAACGTAAGAAAATTATTAGTAGAAGGAAAAAAAAATGTGTGACTTTGAATTAAACTATAAATTTAATTATCTACTCGATTGTAATGAACGGTCGATAAAAATAGTTCTACGACAATTGTTAACACTTCATCCAATTTAAGTAGGCGTGGGCGTGGATTGGGTTTTGCCTCAACCCAAACTCAACCCAACTTGGTTGGTTTGATATAAAATCAAATCAACCCAACACATGTAGATGTTGAAACTCAACTCAACCCAATTCAACCCAATCAATTGTCGGTCAGATTGGGTTGGTTGGTTTGGATAACGTATAATTTATTATCATATATTCAAACAAAACAAACACGTTACACATCATCCAAAAAAGGGGAAATGACTTGAACAATTCTTCCATCTTTCTACTTGCACGAAAAAAGGGAGATATTCAAGGAGTATCTACCAAGAAGCTTGTAAGTTCAGACTCCAAGAAAATTCAAGGCTATGAACGGAGAAAGGGACGCATTCATTACCCTCTACTTGCTGAATCTCATTTCTAGAAACACTCCTCAGAAATTGCTATATCAGCCTTCAACAAAAAACATTATTATCAGCCTTCAACATCCCAACCACATACTTGTACTTCTCAATGTAATTCTCTACTTTTTCAACAATGACAATGTTCTCCTCAGTTTTACTTGCTTCAGCAAACTCATCACCATTTTTATCTTCTTTCCCGTCAGTAATTTAAATGTTCTCTTCATTGTTATCAGCTTCAATAAATCCATCACTATTATTCTCTACTTTCACTTCAATGTCTAATAGGGCATTGAGCTCATTCATTGCTTCTGCTTCTACACCCACAATACCACGATTATCCCCGTCTTTCCCACTGAAATCCCCATCTCCCACAACATTTTCTTCGCCCATTTCAATAGAGAATCAAGCCCTATAAGTGCAATATGAGTAATAAATTCCCAATAACAAAATGTTTCACTTGCATAACCATAAATTCTCAATTAGGGCACAAAAATAAATAAAAACACTGCAATTGCTCTTCATTTCTTATAAGGCTTACTAGCGTAAATGGTAACAGAACTCTAACAGAACGTCAATGAAAAAAGTAGATTAAAAAGGAAAATCGGAACCTTGAAAGGAGAGGAGACCAAAATTCAGTATTCGCAGCGTGTGGAGTCTCGGGTCAACTTCGATTATATACCTACGCCGTTGATTGAGCCTTGAATTGATCGAACGGGGGGTAGAGAGAAAACGGCAGCTTCAACCTAGAGAAAAGGGCCGGAATTGAGAGAGAATATGTGAGGGAGACTGAGAGGGAGATAATGGTTTTGAGGTGAAGAGTAGACCTGAGAGTGGAGAGAACAACTATGCTACCTTACCATGGTTGATCTCATGGATGACCTCGGCCCCCACCACTCCCTCATGAGGTCAATCATGAGGGTCAAGTAGAATAATCCGTGGAGAGAATTCTGAAGAGTAAAGAGGTGAAAAAGTGAGAGAGGGCTCGTTGATTAGGTTAGGGCTTTGTTTTTCAATTTAACATCTTTTTGTCTTTTTTTTTTTAAAAATCGGGTCGGGTCGGGTTTAGATTGTTAACCCATATCCGACCCGACTAAAATTGACCCAAACCGGTCTATTTGGATCGGCTCGATCGATTTTTCGGGTTCAATCGATATTTTGCCCACGCCTAAATTTAAGGTTTGTACATTCACAGTTATGATGACTGGTGGGTATTTGATATAATTTAATTAATTAATTGATGGGTAATAATTGATTAATTGTAGATTTTACGATTTGAAGATTTCATTGTTCAACCCTAGGACGTCCTCATAAAATCGCCTATAAATAGATTTTTGCGCAATACAAAAGGAAATTTGAATTTAAAAATATATATATATATTCTCAGATAGAAAGAATGTTTGAGATTGACATATTTCTCTTGGCAAAAATAGTCTATGGTTGAAAGAAGCATTGGAACTATTTTTTTTCTCTCCAAAAAGTCCTAAAAAGAGGATCAATTCTGGTAAAATTGAGAAAATAAAAAATTGCACCATTGGCATAATAAAATAAGGATTACGCTATAAGTACAAAATTTTTGACAAAAAGTAGGACAAAATCGACAAGTGGAACCTCCCTATCACCAGTCGCCCCTCCAATAAGGGGGCGCCACTTGTCGATTTTGTCAAACTTTTTATGATCTCTTTTATACAAATAGATTAATCCATAAAATAATAGCATTCATTTTTAAAGGTCAACCGTTGCAAAATTCCATATGTAAAGCTACAGTTGGTATTACGTTGGAGGCATATGTGGCCTAATGATGCTTACATAAAACATTTGCAGATTTCAAGCATAAGAGTATCTCCAATAGACTCTCTATTTTTAAAGAGCATATTCTACAATTTAAAAAGTATCTATAAATTTAAATAGCAAAAATTTTAAAATGCTTCAATAGCCTCTTTATTTTTAACATTTAATTTTATCATTCCCAATATGTATTTATTGTTTTTTTTCATTCTTTTTTTTTTTTTACTATCTCCCCTCCAATAATTATATCATTCTTCAAGTATATTTATTTAATTAAGTCAATAAATTATGCATTGAAAGTTGGAATCTTTGAAACATTAAATTATAAAGAGGTGGTTTTGGCTCTCCAAATTTTTTAAAAAAAAATTGGAAATGCTCTAAAATCATTATAATAATAGTACATTAACATCACTATAATAAAAGCTACCAATTTGTTTAGAGTTATACTACATTGCTCGCGTGGGTGACCACGAGATTGACATCACACACACATATGAGGGGGAAAATATTTTTTATTCGGGCGGAACCTACACATTCCATGTGAAGACTGTCAACTAAGTTGCCATCGATTATGTTCATTTAGGACCCGTTTGACCCATATTTTTATTTTCATTCTCATTCTTCTACTCATTTTTAACCACACATTTTTCAATAAAATAATATTTTTCATCACATCAATAATTTTTCCTTCTTTTTCAACCACACATTTCCCATCATATCACTATTTCAAAATTCATTTTTCTCAAATAATCTTTATCAAACACACTCTTAGCATTTTTCATTTATCAATGTCATATATCAAATCACTTAAAACGATTTACATTATGAATCAATTTAAATTTATCATCTTGTCAAGTAATAAAGTCATGAGATACCCTTCAGTTAAGATTTGAATGCACAATGAATGAATCGGTTGAATAACCTCAATTGTAACGGAAAACACTCTGAATAGTGTTATGTACTTTCAAAACCAATATTATTAATCATTTATTGGCACATTAGTGGTACAAATTCGTCATTGGCGCCATATAAAATAAGTTTTAGTACTGAGAAAAGTGAAGAGTCAAGTATTAAGGTAAAAAAAAAAAAAAAAAAAACGTAAGCCTGCGATGGGATTTATATTAATGTTTATAAGTAATTTACAATTACTCGAGTCACTTTTATATATATAATATAATTTTTTTTTTTAAATTTTTAGGATTTACAAGTACTATACACTAATTCGTCATTAATTTTATTTATTTATAATTTAATTTATAAACCATTCCCAAACTCACTCAATAAATAATCTCTGACCCAATCTTGAAGTGAAATACTCAAGTATAGTAAAGAATTCAAAGATATCTGTTTTTCTTTTCTTTTTTTTAATATAGTATTATAATAAGAACTTTTTGGATGCAAATTTCAATGGTAAATATAATTTAAATGAAATAAATATTTGTAGACACAATACAAGTAAATAAACTTTAGAAAGTGCGAGAAGATATGATCTCAAAAGGCAGCGACGGGATACTCAAGGTAATTAACACCTGAATTCCTTTGCTCTTCCTTGATTAATTAAAATTAATGAATCATATAAGCACTCTCAAACGCTCGGTATTTCCTTCTTCATTGTATATAAGAAGAAATGAAGCAAACAATAAAAAAAGCCATAAGACTGGAAAAAGAAGAAAACAAGAGATTTGGAAGCTAGGTGGTTATGGTTTTAGCGCCCAAAAAATTAATATTCCATTCTTCTTCTTCTTCATCATCTGCTTCTGTGGGCTGTGAGTATATAACATTCTTCAACTTAATTTTGATTATTCAAACCCTTTTGCATATTGAACAATTTACATGGGTAGTCTAGTTTAAAAACCAAATTTAGCTTCTTTTATGGATTTTCTAGCAGTATCAACCGAAATAATCTTCTGCTTCTCTAGTAGAAGAAGAGTTTTGAATAAGATTCATGGAGAGTTTTTCTTGCTCAATGAATAGAGATGATAGGTAGTCAAATAGTAGGAGTTTCTTCACTTGCAGTCGAGTAACTTCATCTAGAACGTTGTTTCTTTCAGCTGTTTAGGGGGAGAAAGGTGATCCAACCATGCTATTAAATAGGCCCTTTATCTTTCTTGAAATTATTTTAGCAGACGATTTTAAGCATCACCAAACATCTCCAATTGGCATTTTTTCTTGTTCTCATCCATGCATATTCTGTGGTTGTCTATATTATATGCCCCTTCTTTCTTGATGAAATTGCTTATCTAAGTGTAGTTAGTTCGTCTTGAAAACTTAATATATGTAGTTGCTATTGTATCTTAAAGTCTTAGAATAATGGTCTGCAGAATACGTCAACAGATTAATCTTCAGGACATTCAAGGCTAACTTATTCATTTTTGCCTTTATCAAACTCACTTAAAATGAAGGGGAAACTTAACTCTATTTTGTTTACGTTTGACACAAATTGATGGCCTTTTCTGCTTAATTATCTGCTGAAAGGGTAACTTTTTAAATATTTCTGATATTTGCAGCCCAGAAAATTAATACAATGGATAAAGATGATGCAATTTCTGATGCACCAGCTTCTATAGCATTGAACATAATATCTACACATCAAGTGCACAATCAAGCTGACAAACAAAAACACTCAGAAGAAGCATTGGAGAAGACACAAGAACAGGAAGATGATTCTACCTGTGTTCCCAATTCAAAAGCTCAAGAAATAGCATTGTTGGACGAGAATCAGACCACAGAAGCTGGAGAAAAGAATGAGAATCAGACCACCAAATCTGGAGAAAAAGAGGGCGATGAACCAGCATTGGACAAATTAACAGCCTTGCAAATGCACGATCAAGTTGACCAACAAAAACAATCACACATTGTATTGGGGAAGACTCAAGAACAAGGTGATTCTACCTGTGATCCCAATTCTAAAATTCAAGAAGCGTTATCGGGCAAGAATCAGACCTCAGAAGCTGGAGAAGAAGAGGGCGATGAACCAGCATTGAAGAAAATTGGAGAACAGGAGGACTCCAATCCCAATTCCGTGGGCTGTAAGTATCCGCTTTAGATATTATTTGTGACGGCCCTTTGAATATAGAATTTTTAGGTGAAGCCGTGTTAATTTTATTATTTGGAGTATATATCTGTAAGTCTCAACTAGGACTAAAACTGTATGTGTCCCTTACGAGTATATATATATATATTTTTCTTTTAACCCATCAAAGAAAGTTTTGGCAAGATGTAGTCTCTGCTTATTCCCTTTTGAATTTTATTAAACAGACTGACATAGAGAAAAAAAATTTTGTATCAAAATAAATATAATTTTATCGTTAATCTTCTTATAAAATTTTATTTTGCTTATAGTCAGTGAACTTTTAGCTTAAGCTAAGCATGTTCCTATATAATCTCGTGGTTTTTCACTTGCAATTGAGCAACTTCGTCTAGAGCTTTGTTTATTTAAGTTGATTAGCTGGAGGTAGATGACCAAAATGTGCTATTAGATATGTTTTGTTTTGCTTGCAAAAAAAGCCACCTTTAATTTCATAGAACATTTCCAATTGTGTAGAAGATGTAGGCCTTTTTTCTGTTGTTCTCATTCATGCATATTCTGAACTTGTCTTGCTTTTATACCCTTTAAACCCAACTTGTTTTAGTTTGTTATGACAAATTAATAGTTGCACTTGATCCATTTAAGTTCAAATTTTTTGCATATTCTGAAGCGTTCCAGCTTTTATCTTTATTCCCAACTGAAGAAAATGTCTAAACATAGCGTTTGACCTGTTTCTTCCCAAATTTTAGAGTTTAATCTTCCTCTTTGAATGTCAAATGTATTGGTATTTACCATATTAGACTGGCTTAAATAATGTTCAGTTCAGTTCACTTTATTTTTTATTTCTTTCTTCCTCTTGAAAATTTGGGAGAAACTTCTGCTCCCTTTTATGTTTGACCCCAGTGGACGACCTTTTCAGCTTAATTATCTGTTGACAGCATAATCTTTAAATAATTCTGATATTCGCAGCCCAAAAAATTAATAAAATGGATGAAGACGATGCAATTTCTGAACCACCAACTTCTACAGCATTGGAAAAAATATCTACACAGCAAGTTCACAATCAAGCTGACCAACAAATACACTCAGATGCAGCATTAGAGAAGACACAAGACAAGAATCAGACCATAGAAGTTGGAGAAAAAGAGGGCAAAAAAGCAGCATTGGAGAAAACTAGAGAACAAGGCTCCAGCTCTGGTTTTGATTTTCAAAGCCTCCAAAAAAATAAAGCCGTCATGGTCGTTGAATCCTTGAACCCCATAGAAAATCCTCTTGAATCCAACAAATTGACTGACATTCAAGAAACTAATGGGAAGAAACCCCTAGCTTTATTTAGCCAAATCTTCACAGATGAAAATGTCATTGTTTTGCTTCAAGGTATGATCGACTTCAAGTCTATGCACAGGGATAAAAACATGACTGATTTTTATTTTTTCATCAAGGACAAGCTTTACACTCAATTTACAAAGATTCAGATCACCGAAAAATTTCGAAGACTGAGGAAAAAGTTTGTAGGAAACTTAAAGAAAACTACAGAGAATGGGGTCCCCCGGGATTTCTCTAACCCTCACGAATCAATTGTTTTCGAGCTTTCCAATAAACTTTGGGGCAATGATGGGTGTGATAAAAAGACCATCTTAGAAATCAGTGAAAAAACAAAGCGCAAAAGAGTGGAGTTTGGGTCCAAAAAAGAAGATAAAAAACAGAAAGGAATTGTTGTTGAGGATAAAGTCGATATCGATATAGAATTAAAGTATCCTTTAGTACATCCATCATTCAATCAGAATATTGGATCCATTGCATCAGATATGGTCAAGAAGAACTGGACCTTGAAGGGGAGTACCAACTCAAGATATGGTGAGGCAAAATGGGAAAAACTTAAGATAAAGGAGGTCGAGCTCTACTGTAAGAAGTTAGATTTGATGAAGGAGATGATTGAGGCTGTTCTGCAATCTCTTAAAGATTAGGTAGGTAATCATTTTTGAGTTTCTATCTGCTTTGTCATTGCAAGTAGTTTGTTTGTAAAGTTTGAATTTTATTGATACTATTATTGATCGGTCTATTTTAATTTGTTGCTCAATTTTTAACCAGATCACAAGCTCACATTTCTTGTTTAAAAGCTTCGTGAGCTTATTATATAAATTTCGAAGTGTAACTCTGTTGCTTGTCAAGGTTGTCCAACGCTTAGGCATGACCAGTCCATCAATGTGGTTCTATTTTATACTCCCTTGGCCATGTCGAGAAAAGTTTCTACAATATATATGTTACTTTCTATCAAAGACTCATCGATCTATTTTCTTTTAACCATCATCTCACTTTAGCCAGTTATGCTGTAATTAACAAATTGATTGTCTCTCTTTGTGCTACTTTCAGGAAGCCATTATAAGATGCATCTTGTTATTCCCACCTTTTGTTGTCCTAATTGCTCGAGGCATTGGTTCATTTCTCATTGCGAACATTTGTCTCTGAATTAGAGTTTATGATGATTGATTTGAAATTTTAGAATGTTCATAAGTTGTTTATATAATTAGTCATTTTTAAATTCAAATATTAGAGTTAAAATGACATTTTTTAGGAGATACATTGCCATACTGCCTAATTATGTCTTCACATAGAGTACCAAAATGTTGGCTAGTCAAGAATGGCCTCCATAGGAAATGAAGAGTCCTGAGTAGAAAATTTCTACCGCCAGTTTCAGCAGCATTAATTGAAGAACTAAATCCTGTCAGAATATAAAACCCACATCAATGGGCAGTACAGCAGTGTAATGCAGATGATCTGAATAACAAGGGAAATTATGGAAAGGCTTTGGTTACACTCCCAACTCTGGTCCTATACTAAATTTGACTTATAATTATGATTAAGATCGTCAAAATTACTGGCATGATAACTTTTTGATGATGATTATAACCTGGATATATAGTGAACAAGGACATAAATAAGTGATTGTCACATTACCTAGAGATCTGAATTAGGAAAATTCAATAAAATTTGAAGCATATTGATGTGAGTCTTCTATATTTGCAGAATTAGTCTACAGGTGTACATAATAGGCTACACCTCCCTCACATGAAGGGGGCCCACGAATATTTAATTATGTGTGGGCCCCCTTTCATGTGAGAGGAGTGTAATCTATTATGTACATTATTATGTACATATAGACTAATTCATATTTGACTAATTCATATTTGCATGCCTCCAAACATAGTGATTTAAATTCACTAAATTTTAATTAATTTTTTTCACAGAACTACATAAACACTCTCATTGTGTCCCACGCAAAAGCTTAACTTGTGAACTTATAACTACTTGAGCATCTTCTGTAGATAAAATGGTTTTATATGTATGATCTACTTGACATGCTCAGAATACTTCAACAACTTTTTAGTAACATAAATTCTTTTTAGTAACATAAATTCTTTCATACGGTATCCTCAATTTGTTATATGCTAACACCAACAATACCCAGTATTCAAATGGAAAATTCTATCAGTTAGGTTAAGATATTAACAATTGGCTAATTGACCAGGCTAGACAATTCACAAGTCAATCACTCACTTTGTCTTCATATTGAAGCCACTACATCGATAAAAATAAGTTGTCTTTAGTTTACTGATAGCAAAGTATTATCCTGTAAAGATGCCTAAAACTTGTGGATTGGTAGTTTTTGATTGTAAAATAAATGCCTCTAGATGACGAATAAAACCTCTAGATGACGAATAAAACTGGTATAACCTGTCATGCAGTTTGCAACTCTTCTTTTTATTGAAGTTGGAAGAATGGAAAATGAGAAAGAAGCTTTAGAAAAGGAATGTGATAAAGTTTACGTGGCCTAGCCAGTTCAAATATTTGTTTTGATTTGTCCAGAAATTTATAGTTTTTGCTAGGATTTAAGTCACAAGAATGTGCTGGATGGAAAGTGTTACGGGTCCAAAAGGACTCAACGCGTGTCAAGCAGAAAAAACCCCACGTATAGACAAACTGATTTGGCGTGAGGGACCGAACTGAAGCGTCTTAAGAAGCAGAACTGAACTCATCCGCATCTCTCAGTGGATGCAAAGGCCCATACTCCGCGACCCCGACGCTTCGATGAACCGCCCCGCCTCTCTCTAGCCAGAGTCCTTTTTGTACAAATCTCTAACATTAAATCTCTGATTGATTGATGGGACGTGTGGCAGAATTCAAACGGTCAATTCAGCCGTTTAAGTCAGAACAATAAAGATCCGTCAACCTATTGATGGACAGATTGACGTCTAGGATGGAACAGGGTGGAGGGATCCGAGGCCACGTGTCTTCTCATCCAACGGCTCTCCTCCTCCCACCCTTAGTATAAATACGACCCCCCTGTCCCAGAAAAAGGATTCGCATTCTTGTCAATTGAAAGCATAAGTTATTCTCCCTCTATATACACATTTTATTCATTCCATATTTTCTCTTCACATCTACGGTGACCACCAAACCACCGGTGATCCCTTCATCCAAACTGAAAACTGACTTGACCGTCGGAATGCTCGCGGCCGCTCCATTCCCGTCGAGAAAAAGGGCCACGAGTGGCTAACGACTTACTATTGTGTGTAGGAAGGAGTGGACTAGAAGACTTATCTGTTGGCGGCTCAAAAGTCATTTTTTGAGGTCAACAGAAAGCATTCCTTTTTTATTATTAGTTAGATATTTAATTTTACTCAGCAATGTATTTGTTCCATTTCAACATCTATGAAATGCAACTTTTCCAAATTAGTTCCACTCACTTTTAGAAATATATTGTTTGAAATTCTTTCTTGAATTGTACAATCAAGGGGTCAAATGAGTAGAAAATAGTAGGTTTTCCATGGAGTATTTGGAAAATATCAAGAGATATCTGAGCTAGATTATAAGATTGCAAAAATTAATAGTCATTCCAAATATTGCAATTCACTTATGAGAATGACTTATAAGGAGACATAGGAGAGGTAGTCAATCATAATTTATAGTTTAATTATTTTAACGAATATTTATGAAGGATCTTTATTGCAGATTTTTTGTGGTGTCACGGGATGAGATCCGAAGAGCAACACGCAATGTAGTAACCATCCTTGTTATTCCATGCAGACATCATTAGCAAATTGTAGTTTTTATGATGGCTATTTCATTAGGCATTGCCAATGTTGATTATGAAACTTCTTATATTATTTTCTTTTATTTTACTTTTAATGGTTGAATGAAAGTAATCTTGCACAATTTGTTGGACATGGAAAAGTTCACAAAATTTAAGCTTTCTTATGAACAAGCATTCACTCGTGAGAAACTTTTGTTCGTTGGAAATAACATTTGGCTATATATGATTTATCTTGTGTTTATGCGACGTCTTTCTATTTGTCTCTTTCTTTTGGAACGTCAAGACTCAAGACAAAATTAACATACTTGCTGGCTAGTTGTCCAGTTAAGATATTGCAGAAGTTTATAAGGTGATCTAAAGTTTTTTTTAAGTCTCATCTTGCTTCTCTGCAGAAGTTGTAGTTTAGCCGTGTTCAATTCTGGACTTGGTTTCACTGCCTAATGAGCCACTAACTGCACTGTCTTCCTCTCTTAATAAAGAGTCAAAGTTGTGAAAATTCTTCCTAGGACTGAGGATGTATTTAGCTTGTGATTTCAGCTATTTAATCTTCCTCTCCTTAGTTACTGCGTTCACTATTTTTTGAACTATGGTGAATTCAAACATTTTGCAAGGTGCTTCAAGGCCTCTTTACTTCTTTTCCTTTTCAACTCTTTTAGTAAAATTATGGTTGGTAAAGAATCTTAATTTATCAGTGAAAAACAAGGTCCTACACAGGAAATGATTATAAGTACTTGCATGATTTTTTGGTCTTTAATAGTACACTTAAATTTTCACAAAATAGTGGTTGAGGTTTGCACGAGAAGGTTTTTTTTGCTGCAAAAGTGAAGAGGTTTCTAAGTGCAGAGGACGAAAGCAGGGATGGATCAGGGATTGTTGATGAGCTGGGGTGGTCGTTGATTGTTGACAACATCCGCAATTTTTACATACTAAATCATAAATCATTCATAAGTCAATATCGAGCATTGGCTAGATTACAGGCATCCACGAATCGTTCACTTTGATATTCAAGTCAATCGCCAAAACTTGAAGCATAACGTTTAGCACTCAAGATTAATTATGCCGAATGTATTATCAATTAAATACTTAGGTAAAACGACAGTTTGATTTAAAAAGAAAAAGTCAATGCCGACAATTGTTTAACATAAAAAATATAATGTCAAAAACTAGCACAGCAATCCAAAAACAAGTACGGAATAAATTCACAAAAATTATTCCGAGTAAATCAACTAAAACGGAATATCAAATATTAAAATGTTAATTGAATAATATAAGAAGTCAGTAACCTGGTGTAAAGAAAAAGGTGATTAATGTTGGCCTCAAACTGAAGGCGCCGTTCATCTCGAGCAAATTTGGGACTTTCTGCGAGCACTTTTACAGCTTAAGAATCAATGAATAATCAATACTAGACAAATTTCTTGAAGCCAATAAGAAAAATTAACGATGACGTACCCGTAAAAATTTGGAGCATATATTTATTCCAAATAACTCCCAGACAACAGCTTCTTCCTGCTTTCTATACCCAAGTTTGAAGGGTTCCCAAATCAAAAATCACTACAATACCATAGTCCATAGAACTTACTCTTATTTTTCACGCTGTGGAAGGCAACTTGGATGACAACCACACGCTTTTAGATTTATGCAAGCATTGATTTAGACGTAGTGTAGGTAGTGATGGCAATGGGTCGAGTCGAGTCGCTCAACGAGCTCGAACTCATTGCTCAACGAGTTTTTGGGTAACGAATCGAGTTGGGCTCGATTCGTAAAAAAATAAGAGCGTTCGGCTCGACCCACGAGCTCATAGCTCGTGAGCTCGCCTCCAATTTTTTTTTTTTTTTTTTTTTTAAACACGTTTTTTTTCTAAATTTTGTTTAAAAAAAAGATTTTCGGTAAAATTTTATTTTATAAGTATTTTTATTTTATAACAATTTATTTAGACTTTGATAAAGTATATTTTTATAATATATTTTTTTATGAATTTATCTTATAAATAATACTTATAAATTTTTTTTTGTAATTACAATTTAATTTTTTTACTTATAAAAAATTTTTAATTAATATATTTTCATTTTCAAGTTTGTTTTGAAGAAAATATATTAATTGAAAATAATTATTTTATAAATGATAAAATTAAAAAAAATATGAGAAATTGTCAAATGATTTTTCAAAATATTTTTCATTTTAAAAATAATAAAATATTAAAATATAAACCCGCCTCCTTTATCCGGGCTTGGGACCGGCTACTTCAATAGTTCAATTTCGAGTAGACGGAATTAAAAATTGTACACGAATAACTTGTTACGTATACAATTTTTTTAAAAAAATTATAAAGGTATTAAAATAAAAATTCGTCATAAATATGATTAAACTAAATATCACTTACTTGACTACATGTAATTTCGGCATATTTATCTTGCAGCCGAAAATGAGCGTCTTGCCAGTCCTTCACGCACATTAATGCTTCTAAAATATCTTCTTTTAGTCGATTCCTAATTTCAGAGAGAACCCTAGACCCTGCACTAAAAGCAGATTTCGAAGCTACAGTGCTAACCGGAGGTATTAGTAGATCTTTTGTCATTGCAGAAACTATTGGCCATCGACGTTCATACTTTCGTCAGAAGTCAACTACTTCTTCTGAATTTTTTCTTAGTGCATTGTTATTAGGTCAATTATGATTAAAGTAATCAAGTAATTCAGCAGGCATTGCATTGGGATTGTTACTCGATGTTTGAGTACATGCAGTGGAAGACAAACTACTATGACTGGATGAACTATATGCATATCCAGTTTGACCATATCTATATGAGTTCATGCCTTCAAATAAATTTAAAATTTCAGCATCGTCATCTCCCAAATTAGTGGGAGGAGTACTTGTAGAGCCGAAGGGTACACGAGTAACATGTGTACCCATTTGTGAAGCATATGTTACATACATTTCAAATAAGTTACTTCCAAATTCTTATAAGTAATAGGTACGTTAAAAGTTAAAGATTTTGACATTCGTTCAATTATAAATTTAGTACCCGATAAATTATATTGGGGGTCCATGACGCATGCTAATGGAAATAACATGGGCAAGTCTTTCCAATATTTTTTAAACTTTAATTCCATGGCAATTATAACTGAACTAAAATCGGGGTCATCTTTATATCTATCAAAAGCCCTAGAAATTAGATAAAGACGTTGAAGGACCATACAACTAGTAGGATAATAAACACCAGATAAAATATTTGTAAAATCATAAAAACATTTCAAAAAAAACTTTAATTTTAATAATTAAAGCCCAATCGGATTCATTCAAAATATTTTCGTCGTCGTCCCTCATATGCCTATTATTATAAAATTCAGTAATTAAATGTTCGAAACCTTCACATGATTTTAATAATAAATATGTGGAGTTCCATCTATGCGCTACGTCATTAGTAAAAGTTTTTTGAATGCGACACCCCATTTTCGGCACAAAAATCCTCAAACGCTTGTTTTCTACTAGGTGTAATAGTGATATAAGTTAGTGCATTCTTAATTCGTTGAATTTCATCATTAACATATTTTAAACCATCTTGTACTATTAAATTTAAAATATGGCATACACATCGAATATGAAATAAATAACCACCGAATTCGGGTTGAAATACTCTTTTCAATTTTTCGATAACAACCTTATTTACACTAGCGTTGTCGAACGTAAAAGAACGAATTTTACTCTCGCATTTATATTCTTTGATAATGTTCATAATAGTACTAAATATATTGGGAGCATTGTGCGGGTACTCAATAATTTTAAAAGCAATTATTCTTTTATGCATGATCCAAAGTGGGTCTCTATAATGTGCAGTTGCAGCAATATAACATCTTTTATTAATCCCTTCCCATAAATCCGAAATTAAAGATCTCACACCCCCATATTTTTCTAAATCGGCAATCAATGTTTTCTTTGCAGTTTCAAAATATTCTATTGTATCAGAACGAACAGTATTTCGACTTACCCCAACGTACATCGGTTGAAGACATTCTTGCACAAAGGTAACGAAATGTTGGTTATCCGTTTGTGCTAGTGGTAACTCAGATCCGGCAAGGTATTTCACCATTCCTGTTCAAGTTCTTTCCGTCGAATACATCCACGTACTAAGTGGCGTAGTAGTAACACCGCTGCCTGAACTACCAAATTATAGTTGCGTTTGACCAGCAGGAAGAAGACCATGTTTGGCCGCACATGATTTGTAATGACGGTTGGGGTGGGTGGTTCCAATGCCTTTTTGATGGGCCAATCGTTGTTGACAGTATTTACATACTGCTTTGGTTTCTTGAATTCTATCGATCACATGACCAGTTTGAACCAATTTAAAATGGTCCCAATATTTTGCCTGCTTCTTCCCCTTTCTCTTCCCTCTTGCATCGGGAATTTCAATAAGAGGTTCATCATCCTGTTCCAAATCAATTGGAGCATCGATATCAACGTCATCCAAATCAATTGGATGACTACTTTCATGAACATTGTAATCTTCAATATTTTCTGGAATGGGTACTTCATCTAGACCGACGAACTCATGCCCAAATTGATTTTGGGGCACATGTGCTACATTCTCGACTCCGACATCGAACAAGTTTTCAATAAATGAGCGTGGATCAATTTGTGAATAATTGAAATTGAATATTGAAGAAGAATAAGTGAAGTAGAATTGAGAAGTGAATGAATGAATATTATGTAGTAATGTAGAAAATATATTGTAAAATCAAGATTATAATTTAATGATATGAATATAAAATGTAGAAGAGTATAGAAATAAGAATGAATGAATAATATTGATTATATATGATTTGTAGAGAGTATAGTAGAGAATAAGAGATTGATAGTAAATTTGGTGAAAAAAAATGTTGTAATTGAAGGGTATTTATAGGAAAAAAATGAAATTTGAAAAAAAAAAAAAAATATTTTGACAAAATTTTTCAGTGACCGTTCTGGTCACTCTGCAAATTTTTAAAATTTTTATTTTTTTATTTTTGTTTGGATGAGCCCACAAGTCGGCTCGGCTCGTGGCTCGTCAAATGCGAGCCACGAGCTCGGGCTCGTGGCTCGCATTTGGACGAGCCACGAGCTCGTCCACGAGCGGCTCGGCGAGCGGCTCGTCTATCTGACGAGCCGAGCTCGACTCGTTCAAAAAATTTTTTGTTCGGCTCGTTGTTTGGGCTCGTTTTTTATGAGCCCGAGCGGCTCGCGGCTCGTTTTAGACGAGCCGAGCCCACGAACTCACGAGCAGCTCGACTTAATTGCCATCACTAAGTGTAGGGCAGTAGGGGTTCCCACTCCCCTTCTATTCTTTTTTTTTTTTTTTTTTTTTTTTATGAAATTGTTAGTTCGATGGTAAAACTATTCGTAGAGAAATTTTAATTGAAAAATTAATCGTTAGTGGGTTCCATGCGTAAGATGAAAGTTAAACATAACGACTATATTTTAAATTAAAATTGAATTTAAATCTCTACCGAACAAGTCCTATAATTTTCGGGAAATGGCCTTGGAAACAAACAAATTCGTTCCAATTGGGGATGATCAGCGTGTAAAGACTTGGGGTCCATTTTAAAAGATCAATCTTGTTAAAAGGAGTAGTCCAAAATCTTATAAATTGACCTATATTTACATCTTTAAACGATGTGCAATTACATCCCTTAACATGCTCCATAAAATGGTGGCTTGTTTGAGCAGGCCAATTTTGAAATCTATATGCTCATATTTTTTAGTCTTATAAGGATCGAATCGCTCGTTGGAGTTTAATGGGCTCTGATATCATGTAAAGACTTGGGTCCATCTTAAAATGTCAACTTTGTTAAAAAGAGTAGTCCAAGACCTTATAAATTGGCCTATGTTTACATCTTTAATCGATGTGAGATTATATCCCTTAACACAGCGTACTTCCAACTCAAAAAACATTGTGAAACTCAAAGCCGAACCTGTGTTTAGCGGGGCAAGAAGAGCAGATTATTGACATAGTTGAATTGGATTGAGGACACAAATGGAATTTAAAAATTAACAATTATGAAATAATTATTATTCATTTAAATAACTAATAATGACACACAAGCAGAAGAGGAAATAAATTACAGAAGAAGAATTAAAAATGGATGATTATAAGATTGGGTTTTGGAGAGAATATTTAGAACTTGTAACAGAAATTTAGTAACCAATTTTTAGCAACACATACACACTTATGGCCGTCACATAATTAGACAAATAATACATGAATAAATTATAGTATGCCTATCCAATTGTTAATTGAAATTAGCGTACTTTATGAAGGAACTTCAAAATTCAATAGGTATAACAAATACGAATGAATGACGGGAATGAACCTTTTGGGATTGGACTTGTTTAGCTTGAGAGGGATAAATAGTGACTTTTATTTCTTAAGGAAAGAGTAGAATTAAATCTTTATTTATTTTTAGAGGTTTAATGTTCTATCATAATAATAATGCCATTTTGATAGATTACTTGACCCTATTAATTTGCTCATTTTGTGCCAATAAACCATTAAAAATTAAAAACATCTCATTTGACTCCATCGACCAAATTTCCTTCCGAAATCGGTATCAATTAGCTTAATAATAATAATAATGATGAGTGATTGCAAAAGCAAGTTTAGATTGGAAGTCCAATTATAAGCGTACAGTGTAATAAAAATATAATATAATAATATTATAAATTTAACAAAATTCTATTTATATTTAATTTAGAACTACTAAGCATGTTGCTCGCTTAGGGTGTCCAAATTACATTTCACTTCAACATCGTTAATCACGACAAAATAACATTAATGCAATTAACTTAAATATACATGATAATTACGAGAAATGACGTTACAATAAGAGTGTAATAATACTATAGAGAGTATAATATTACATTATCTACAAATGACACTGAGTGTGAGCTTTTATGATAGAAGAGGTGAAGTGATTACTATTGAATAAAAGACATGTGGTCTCTCTTCTCCTATACATCACTTTTACAATCCTAGATTCAAATTTCTAAAAAGTGGCCACTCTGTAATCTATGTCTAACATCTGAAAAGTGGATAACGAGTTGATTGAGGCGTCTACTGCAAAGAGGTCACATTAATCGATCATTTAGAAGATCTTGTA
Organism: Osmanthus fragrans; assembly: GCA_019395295.1. Taxonomy (NCBI): domain Eukaryota; kingdom Viridiplantae; phylum Streptophyta; class Magnoliopsida; order Lamiales; family Oleaceae; genus Osmanthus; species Osmanthus fragrans. The sequence continues at coordinate 28,598,647 of CM033350.1, forward strand.
CGGAAGATCTCCTAGAAGAGGCAAAGCAAGAAATTGTCGTTGTAGGTTTAAATGCATAGTCAAGTCAAATATGAGTTGTAATATATCATGACGCTTCACCTCGATTATGGAGGATTGGCCTCTACATGACGCCCTGAATAAGGTGATGGCATCATTTCAACTACCATATTTGATGGCCTCGACTAGGTTAGGTAGGATATTGAACATAGAGTGCGGGCTTGAGTTGATTTGTTAGTTGGCTGCCATATAGCCAGTGTTTGAAGCCTCGTCAAATGAAGCATAACAATAGCCAAGTTCAAGTATGAATATTTATATAATACATGAACTTTAGTTTGAATGTGTAAAATGTAACTCATGATGTGATCATTTTATAGATGTCAAAATTTAGTCATTGATAAACACTGAGCTTATATGTTAATCGTTCAACACGAAATAATTAAGTAGTTACTCTACTCATTTTTCAGGACAACAGTTCCAACATGAATTTATGTTATTTACTTCGCTCCTTCTCAAGTTTCCCAACTCACCGAAATATTTGACCAATCAAATTGGATCTTACTCATTGGTGGATCAAAGAACAATTAAAATCAAATTTTAGTAGAATTTGATAAAAGTTGAATAAATGTATTGTTAAAAAATTATGGATCTCATAGAATATATTGTTAAAATAAATTGTTGAATCTAACTTAGATTAAAATCACTATCAAAGAGGGGCAAAGTGTATTTATAAAATTGCTTATCAAACATAAAAATGGCGAGAAATTTGTTCAATGCACCACAACCTAGCGAAAAAGTGACGTATGCATCATTTTTAGCCAGGTTGAATTTGGTAACTAGTTGCTGCCATCATACATTAAGAGTCCGTTTGATTACAATGGTGGAAAATGGGTGAAAAGAAAATGAATGGCAGGGAATTGAATTGAATAGAATTTGTTTTAGAGGGAATTGTAATTAATGGTGTTTGATTGGTATACTTTTCCATCTAATCCGTTTGACTTTATTTTTCATGCAAATTGTTACCTTTTGGGATAAATTTTTTTCACAATCTGTATTAAAATTTATTTGGATTGCAAAAAAAATTTAAAAATTTTTTTTTGTGTTCGTTTGACTTTATTTTTCATACAAATTGTCAATTAAATGGGTAAATTTTTGTACCATTGGATTTAAAATATATTTCCATTGCCAAAAAAATTAAAAAAAAAAAAAAAAAAAAGATGGAAAATATTTTCTCACCATACCCGTAGGAAAATAAAAAATAAAAAATGTGTTTTTTAAACTGGTTGTATCTAGAAAATGGATGAAAATGAATTCTATGAAAAAGTTATGCAATCAAACACCAAATTTAAGGGTGGAAAAAGAAAATGTTTTCCTGTTTTCATTCAATTTCACCTCAATCAAACGGGGCCTAATTGAAAATTTTGATATCCCGAAAATTGTGAAATATTATTGTATTTATTGACTTTTCGGTATGGCTTAAAATCCAATTAATTTTGAAAATGCCGTTATAAGGTCTCACCCATCTAATGTTCCTCAACAGTAACGAAAAAAAAAAAAAAATCGAACACAATTACTTTTCAATTAATTTTGAAGTGGCTCTCTTTCTCTTCCTCTCTCTCTCTCTCGTACGACAAAAGTGGCTTGTACAAATATTTTCTCTCTCTTCGTGGTTATATAGTAATTATTACCACTTCAAAGAACTCCTCAGTCATAGTCTCTATATTGATATGATTTAAATTCCCCCATCTAACATAAAGAAAGGGATCTATGATTTTATTATTATTCTGATAAATTTTTTTTTTTTAAAAAATATTTACGGTATCTTTCAACATGTCTCATAAGGAATAATATATTAAATATCACATCAATTTCATTTTCTGGACTATTTTAACTCATTACATTTAATTATTTCAATAATATCAAACTTTTGAATTTTTCAATATGTATTGGTCAAATAAATACTATAAAATTCTTATTCATGCATGTATTCCCCATATTCATTTAGTATAAATGATTTAACATTCATTATCACGTATATATTCATTGGTATTAATTCTAAATTAATGCACGTTAATCCATGTATCCCCGTTCATCTTTTTAACATTTAATTTTAATTTTGATACTCACATTTAAATGTATTTTACTATTTACTTGCATGTATAATAATTAACATTTTATTTTTAAAAACTTGCATACATCTCATATTTTGATCAAAATGGTGAATAGGAGTGTCAAATATTACTTTCACTGTATTCATAAAGTGTTGCAGAATATTCAACATTAACTAATTAATGCAAATATCCCCCACGTTAACAGTTAGTTCTAGTATTTTATAAATATTAAGTAAGTTGAATTTGATAAATGAGCCAAACAATTGCGCATCTAAAGAGATAAAACGAGATCTATGCTTTTGACGTAGCCACGGTAGCCTTAACTATTATAGTTCACTTGATCTCAGTTAAGTGGGATCTTGTGAGTAGGGAGTATTGATTAAATTTAATGTATTGTGACCATAGCCTTAACTAATGAAATTTTTTATGTTCAAGCACCAAAATATAGTATTAATTATTGTCTGCTTCACAAAATTACAATTCAAAGCACTTTCCAAACAAAATAATAAAATTCCACTGCTGCAACATACTGAATCAAAGCAAAATTTAGCATAAGTATGACAAAATAAATAAATACTTAAAAAACCCTTCCTGTGAGTACGCATCCTCACTTGAAGCCATTGCGTGCATTCCCTATGAATAATTGACGAGAACCTCTCGAAGCAAGCAAATGAAAGTTGAAACCACCCAATAAAAGCAATTCATAAAATGATGATCAGATATTCTAATAAATTCAGAAACCAATAGACTGATAGGCAAATACCATTTTAAACTACTTGCAATACTCAAAACAAATAAAATCACTCATTATCGATTTTCCCTAATTATCCTTCAGATATTGGTAAATGACATGACCCCAGCCAACTCTCACATCAAACTTGACTTCTCAAGGAACAGCTTGGTCTCTTCTCTCCTAAGGTTTTCCAATTTAGCCTCAAAGTGTTCGGCTTTGGCACTTCCCATTGACGTCCAACTCTTCTTTAGCATCTCTGCTTCAATATTCATTTCAAAAAAATGATGTACCAGCGGATAGCTAGACTCCATATCTGGTTTGAGTTCATCCTCTACAATTTCTTTCTGTTTTCTGATTATGCTTTCTATCTTCTTTCTTGGATTCACCCTCCACTCTTGTCCTCTTTCTTGATTTCTTATTGCTTGTTACAACTGTCTTTTCATTGTTTCCCCAAATTTTCTTAGAAAGCTCAAAAACTACAGCATCGTGTGGAATAGAGAAACTTAGGGGAGACCCTATCTTCTTAGCTTTCTTCGAGTTCCGAACATATTTTTCTTTGAGTCTCCGAAGTTTTTCAGTGACCTGAATCTTCGTAAACTCCTTGTGAAGCTTGTCTTTGACAAAATTATAAAATTCAGTCTTGTTCTTTTCTCCATACTTGGACCTAAAATTGATGAGACCACGAAGCAGTGCAATAACATCTTCCTCTATGAAGATCTGGCCAGGTAAAGTAGGGTGTTTCTTCTCATTCGATTCAAGAGGCATAATGATGAAATTGTTTTGTTCCAAACCTTCAAAATGCAAATCCTTATTGGAGCCCTCTGCAAAAGCTTCTAGTTTGGTCTGAGTTTTGTTCTTTGCTTCTTCCTCATTCAGTTGGAGAGGTTCTGTTATTGGGGGCACAATTTTTGGGCTCTTAACTTGATCTTCTTCAACGGATTTTTCTTTTTCTTCTATTGCTGCTGCTCCCGCTATTAGTTGTGCAACATTTTCTTCAACAGGGAATACTAATTTTTTAGGAAGAATTCTTGATTTCATTTTTCTCTTTCGATGAGATTTGGGGGCATTTGGTGCCTCTTCCCTTTCTTTATCAGTAGCTTCAACTTCGTCTGGTGTGACTTCTTCTTCAGCAGATGATGTTGGAAACATTATTTTTTTTGGCGCCATATCCATGAGAATACCTCTTCAAAAAACAGCACATATAATATTCAAATTTTCGGGAAAAAAACAATTGTATCTGTGCCTTTTGCAAATACACAACACATGCATAAACGCCCAGAATACTAATTAAAAGTATTGTTTCATATGAATAAACAGAAAGAACTTCTTAACAGCCAGCCAATGAAACTAAAATGTTTATAGAAATGTGAAGAAAGATATTAACTAGTCTGATTATTCATCGACTGATTGTGTGTATATATATATATATACACTCACGAAAGAACCCAGAAAAACCAGATAGTTTGGTTTCAAAAATGGAGAATGCTTTTTGTACGAAAAATGACAAAGTAGCAAAATAGTTAAAAATATTTAAAAAAATTTGTTTTTGAAATGATTGGTGTAGATTTGATTTTGTAACCCAACTTTGTCCCTTTGTAAGTGTAGCCCAAAAATCCCACCCAGTACCCAATCCCACTACTCTAATTAATTATATATTCAAAATCAATCTTAATTTTAAAATTGTATTGTATTCAATTTCAGTTTTAATTTTGAAAACCAACCGTTTCTCAAATAAAATCTCATCCACAACAAATGGTTAATTTTTCAAGAAATTTAATAAATGTAGCTATCAAATCGTTTTATTGCTATTTTGTAATTTTCCTATATATATTAGGGTTGTAAGCAAAAATCGTCAAACCGAAAAATCGAACATAAACCGCATTTTAGAAACCGTTGGTTTGGTGTCACGTGAACCCGTCAACGAAATGGTTTCGAACCAAACCAAACTGATCAAAAATGATTTGGTTTAGGACTCTTCCTCATACGCGACGTAACCTCACGTCCGTCGCCTCCGTTCCGCTTCGCCCACCCAATCCTAGCGTCTCCTCCTTCAGTTCGAGACTTCGAGCCATCGATCAACTATTCATCTTTAAAATCGGTTAAGTTTAGGTTTAAATGACATAAAAGTATATATGAAAACAAATATACGGTGAAATCGACGATTTAAATCCGGATCAAATCGTTAGATTTAGGTTTGAGTTTTTTTTTTTTTTTTTTTTTCAACCATTCAAAATGGTTTAGTTTAAGTTTGAGTTTTTATCAAACCGGTTTAAACGATTTGATTTGAAAATCTGTCAAAAATCGATAAAATCAGACCGCTTACACCCCTAATATATATCATTATTCATCGTACTCAAAATCATCATTGATTAGGGTACGGCATTGAGGCTTGAGCTCCTTGACACGTCGGTCAAGCCCTTAGTTATTTGCACATGGATAACCCTTTCCACCATAAATGTAGTATGATATGAATACACGTGGCTTGCAGGAATGAATGAAAAGTTGTCACCATCACACAATATATTTCATTCGAATAATTTGGTTGCTCTACTTTGAACCGTGTAATTTAACCTTACTTAACAACTAGAATTTCAATAAAATAGCATTTGAATCAAAACGTAGATCATAGATCAACTCAAATCTCTACATAGTGAGCTAAGTCAACTTTTCTAAGTTCGTATCCATATGTGACCAAGTACAAATGGATATGTTCTTAAAGTATAGTTGATTACAAGTCCTTTGGAATTCCATTTTTGGGACTTAAATCCCAAACATAATAGAATGATGAATGATTTGCTACTATTGTTCAATTTCACTTTTAAATGATTTACCGTGAAATTAGATTTTTTTTAATTTTTTTTTTTATCATTTACAGATTTTCAACTAAAGATTCTTATACCAATATATTTATAGAATACTTATATTGTTATTTACAGTTTTTACCTTAACAAATATATAACCATTCACATCCGATCTTATAGTTGTTACACCTATAAATTATATGGCATCGATTGTTCATTGAATTGAGCCTATTAAGCTAAGGGAAAAAAAATCATAACTAAGAGGTTAAACATAATCAATTTCAAAACTAAGAACAAATGTTTCTAATTTCAAAAATCGAATATTTATTAAAACTAGTCGAGTTGAACGTGCATTGCACATTATTCTAAAATACTTTATAAATGCTGTAAAAAAAATATATATATATTTGATACCAATGTGTTGGGAGTTGACGAGTCTCAAACGAACTAAAGAAAATAAAATTTAAGAGAAGAAAATTGTACTATCAAAATTCAACTTCTATTATTCAAATTTTTTGTGATAATGAAATACTACAAATTAGCCACATTTTTATACATAAGAATTAATTGTTAATACATGAATTTAAATATCTGTTAAAATTTCTAGATACATGAATATAAATAAATTCTTCTATAATAACTGTAAATTCATGTAGATCAAGATTCATCACGTTAAGAATCATTGAATTTATATTAATGTGAATGTTAGTTGGTTGAGAATTAATAACACGAAATTCGTACATGATAAGAATTTTGTAGTATTTATTACATATAAAAAACTAAAAGTAAGGTATTATTGAAATAGTTGAATTGTAGTAAGGTTAAAATCATCTAAAAATGATTCTCACTTGATGTGATATTTAATATATAAATCTATAAAATTTGATCACAAATTAACGATTTAGTTAGTCACATAATATTTTCTTTCACAAATCAGAATTTTTATGTCACAAATTATTTTACAGTCACAATTCAAAAAATTTATAGGTCACAATTTGTTTTTCGATCACAAATCAAAAATTTATAAGTTACAATTTATTTATTGGTCACAAATCACAATTATTATAAGTTTACTTATTATACAGTCACAAATTATCGGTCTTAAGTTAACAATTTTTTAGATCACACATTATTTTTTTATTACAATTTATCTTTTTCTTTGGTCAACTATTGCGTATTGGTCACAGATTAACCAATTTAATGGTCACAATCAACCAAATAATTTGCGACCGCCGCCAACATTTGCGACCACCATCTCACCACCATCATTGTCACTAGAACCACTACCACCACCTCCTCCCAACAACAACACAACCATCGTTGCCCCAAATCCACCACCACCCTAACAGACCTATCGCCACCAATATCTTCCACCTTTTAGGGGTGTTTGACACCCGAAATGTTGCCTAGAAAATGAATTCCCTCATCCCCCACGCTCACATTTAAGGATTTGATGGGAAAAGAAATTCCAGGCGTTTTATTTATTTATTTATTTATTTTTGACAATAAAAAAAAATCTAGACCAATGGTAGAAAAATCTATTCCTTTAATTTATAATTTGCATAAAAAAAAGTTAAACAAATGATATTCGGCATGGTTTTTTTTTTTTTTTTTTTTTTTTTTTTTGACAATTGGAACAAATTCTAGATCCAATGGTAAAAATTGAAAATTTGCATGAAAAACAGAGATAAATGAATGACATTCGGTATGTTAAAAAAAAATTTAATTTTAATTTTAAAATTATTTATTTATTTTTATTTTTTGCAATTGGAACAAATTCTAATCCCAATGGTGGAAAAATTTATCACTTTAATGAACAATTTCCCTAAAAAAAAAATAAAGTCAAACGAATACCAAAAGATTCAAAAATCTAAAAAAAATTTGGGTGGAAAATTATACTAATAAAATACAATTAATCTACAATTCTCGGTAAAAACAAATTCTAGGCAATTCATTTCCCTGTAATTCATTTTCTTTCCATCAAAATTCCACATTTACAATCAAACGAACCCTTAAAGTATTTTGGCTTGTGGGTTACTTCAGATTGAGTGAATATAAAGAATATAATTTTTTGAAATTGGTATAAGTTCTTTTATCTTAATTGAAACTAATGATAGCGGCGATTTATTCGTGCACCACTATTCAAAATAATGCAAATTCAAAAGTACATAGAGCCACGTGATGAGATAGAAATAATAGGCCCTATTTGGTCGAGATTAAAATAAGATTTTTAGTTAATTTTGATAAAAATTGATGACATGTGTGGTTGAAAGTAATAGTCCTATGAAATATATTATTAGATTTGATTTAAATTAAAATTTTAATTTTAATCCCTATATTTGGGATAAATCTTTGTTTATTTTAGCTAAATATTATTATTTTTTAATAGATTTGATAAGTATTAATGGGATGTGTGATTGAAAAGTTAATAAAAATTTTGAATTTCCTAAAATGTGTGATTAAAAATAAATTTTGAAAAAAAAAATTTAAATAAATGGGATCAACGTGACTAAGCAATAAGGATTGCACTATATGTAAAGGAAAAGGCAACATAAATTCTACAGGATTTTAAAATGTCCTACTTGGCACTTTTAGAATTACTAATTTGTCCTTCCGTTTTATATTTACAAAAATGTCCTTTATCTTTTAGTTATTAAATCTTTTAGGATTATATCTTACAATCCTTTCGTTTAGATCTTAGGATGTGTTTGATAGGGGGTAGTTTTCCGTGGAAGGTGGAAAACGTTTTCCTACTTTTTACTATTCACCTGTTTGGTTGCACTAATTTTCCAGGGAAAACGTTTTCTAACGTTTTCCAAGGTACAAGCGATTGATGCACAAAAACTAGAAAACGTTTTTTCACCATAGTGGTGGGAAAACGTTTTCCAACTTTTTGACAATTTTTTTTTTTAAGCAATTAGAACACATTCCAAAGTCAATGGTAAAAAAATTTATCCATTTAATTGATAATTTGCATAAAAAACAAAGCCAAACGAAAAATTTGCCAGGTGGAAAATTATACAAATCAAACACCATTAATTACAATTCCCTGTAAAACGTTTTCTAGACAATTCAATTTCCTGCCATTCATTTTCTTTCCACCCGTTTTCTATCCTTGCAATCAAACAGACCCTTAGTTTATTAATCAGGACTTATATTTATATTTTTTAGTCTTTCAAATTATTCTAAAAATTCTCTATATCTTGTTAATTTTTCAAAGATGTTAGGCTGATCTTTCTTAGTTATATATCCTAAAACAATTCTTTCCGAAATTTCTTCTTCTGTATCTTTATATTCAACTATAATATTTTCAACCTTTTTTTTTTATCTCTTTACTAGTTCTTACAGGTTCAAATCCTATATAATGTTTACAATAATAATCTATATTAAGATATATTTCTTTAAGTTTTTCTTGACTAACATGAAGTATATCTTCAGATTTTTCAACTAATTTAAATAGAAATGAAATATTTTTCTCATCTAAATATAATCTAAACCTATTATCATTAGGAGTGGATGTGGATGCTTGTGAAGTGTCATAAATCAAAGCATAAGCATATAAAAGCATGTAAATAATTTACAGTAATCAATAGAAGTGGACAGGTTTTCCCTCCAGTATGCTCTTATAGTTATTTTGCATGTACTTAATCAATCTTCTGAATCAGATAAAAGTTTAAAATGTTTTGAAATCATTTAGGTCCACAACTGTTTTCGCAAAATGTTTTTCAATTAAGGTTGCATTTCTCACTCTAGAGAACTAGCCGTGTTTCCACAGACGCTATCTCATAGTATCCAGAGTCTTTGTTTTCACCTCTATTCAAACTCTTTTCAGAAACAAGTTCTTACTTAAAACAAATTTTTAAAAAATGAACTCACACACAAGGTGCTACAATTTTGTTAGAAAATTGTCTTTTTCTCCTAAACTATTCATTAAAGAAGGGTACTTTGGCATGGCTAACATCCATTCAATATCAATATTTTGAAAATCTTTTAAAATCTCTATCTGCACTGCTGAAGAATCATGAGAAACTTAACGAAATCCTTTTAAGAAAGCTTTGTTGAACTTAACAAACTTTATCTTAATATTATAAACTGAAATAGTACATTCTTACAAACTATATTTACATACCTTTGGTACTCATCTTATAAAGTTTAGAACTCCATAAGTGATTACCTTATTACAAGCTTTCCTATCTTCAAGCTATCTAATATTTTTCTTAATACAAGTGGTGTATACAGATTATAAGAGTAATTTCTTTCTGATATTCTAAGTGTTTTAGGTTTTTCGAGGTCCCTCTTCCTTCCTCCTTGCCTCCTTTTATAGAAGCATTTGTGAATCTTCTCTTGATAGGTGTATGCCATCTTCTTTTGTTGGGTAGCTAAGATGTCTTATCTCCACCGATTTCTCCATTATCTTCTGCTGGGGGCCTTCTCTTTTTTGAATTTGTCTTCCGCCTTTATCCACAAGTGGGTGAGTGGTTATAATCATGGAGACTTTCTGTGTACTATTTTTTGTCTTCCAATGACCACAAGTTTTCTTTAATAAATTGCTTTATTAAAGTTGTGATAAATGGTCACTTTCTTTTGTTTATATCACTTTTTCATCTTCGAATCAAAGAACTCCGCGGGGAATTCTTCACTGTTGAGAGATGTTTGACTCATATCTTCAACTACGCAGTACTCACAGTGGTGGTCGTTGTAGTCCCAAAGAATCTTGCACAGTTCTTTTCCCATATCTTCTGATCCATTTACTTGGTTTGATATTATGGAGGGTAGTAAATGGTCAAGATAACATATATCTTCTTCCTTTGTAACAATTCTTGCATTGGAATATATTATATGATCTTCAGATAGATAGATCCATATCTTTTCCTTCTCAGTAATGATCTGAGTTACATGTTCAAATATTTCTTTATATCTTTTTGCCCTTCTATAGGCCATCATATTTATAATATCTTGGGAGCCATTTTTAACAACTTTTTGACTAGTTGGTAAAAAATGTTGGCTAGTAAGTCTCAGTTTAATAACGTGGAACGATGGATACATAAATTTTAGGACGGGATCCCACTCCATGGTTGCTGAGTAGAATCTGATATATATATATATATGTGTGTGTGTGTGTGTGTGTGTGTGTGTGTGTGTGTGTGTTTGTGTGTATTTGTGCTTTTTGATAATTTCAGTAAATCTTTTTACAACTTTCCTGACGTTGGCTGGTAGCTGTGCTATTTCTCTGAAATCTTTGCTTGGATATATACAAAGTATATTTCCTATCTCAAAACAATTTCGTACCCAGTTGGCTGGTGCTCTTGAATAAAAATTTATTTTGTTATCTTTTCCATTGTGGAGAGTTTTTATCCACTTTCCTATTTCCAAATACCAATCAGACAAGAGATTAAAAATAACAATAAAGAATATGACTTCTTCATAGTTATCTTTTTTAGAAAATTTTGCCTCATGACATATTTTGACAATGTCTTTTGGATGAATATCTTCAATAGTTAGTTTAGGTAAATTTTGACTCGATGAAGAGCTGCCTTCGCTAATTTTGATATCTTGAGCTTCTTCCCCTTTGGGAGTTTTCATATCTTCCTTACTAGTAATATGTTTAAGTATTTCCCTATGAAGGGGTTCCTATTACCTTATTCTATTTCTCTTTATCATCGGGAGGAGTGCTAGTATTCACTGATCCTTGTGAAGGGATACTAGTCTTGGTACAAGTTACTTCTACCTCAAGGACTATATTTTTGCCTCGAAGACTATCTTGTATATTTTGAATTTGTGTTTCCAAATAGGAAACTTTTATCTCAAGTATCTGAACCTTGGCTCTTAATTGGTCTAGCTCCATCCCTGCTGAGCTAATTAGGAAGAAATCTAGTTTTTCCTTTTATATATTCAATATCAAATTTGAAATAAAAAAACCAAATTTAAATTCTAATAATATATCTGTTAGCAATAGATGGATCAACATTATTTTTCAAAAATAGTTTAACTTGAGTATTATCAGTCCTTATTAAGAACTTCTTTGATAATAAGTAATCTTCAAATTTTTGGACTCCTCGCTTTATAGCAATGAGCTCTTCCCTGTTCGTCTCATATCTAGTTTCGACTTCTTTGAATGTTCCTAATATATAACCTGCAAGTATTTCAGGATAAGAACAATTATTTTCACATTTATATTTTCTATGATTCTTTTTTACCTTTAATACTGCTCCCCAATAATTATCTGAAGCATCAGTTTTAAGGATAAAAAAATATTCTTCTTGTGAAATTGCAAGTTTAGGCAAAACTTTCAATTCTTCTTTTACCTTCCTTATATTTTCGCAATCTTGTTCTTCTCAAGAACACATTACATTTTTCTTAATTTTGGAAGAAAATAGTTTTTTAACTTGGCACAATTTTCAATGAATCCTTCAATATAATTTAATATACCAAGGAAGCTTTGTAACTGTTTTTTATCTTTGATTTTTTCAGGAAATTCTTGAAGTTTTTCTCCAATATGAAATTGCAGTTCCAATTCTCCTTCTTTTATAAATAATCCTAAAAATTCTATTTCCGTTTTGGCTATTTCAGCTTTCTTTTGAAAAAGTGTAATACCATATTTTTTCATAATATAACAAAATTTCTCAAGATGTTCTATATGTTCATTTATATCATTTGAATGAATAAGTAAAATCATCTATATAAACAATACATAAATGAGAGATAGATTTAATTACCTCATTCATTTTTCTTTGAAATATCTGTGATGCATTTTTCAACCCAAATAACATTAAATTCCATTCATATTGTCCTAAAGGACTAGGGGTACTAAATGCAGTTAATGGTTTACTTTTTTCTGTAAGTACGATTTGCCAAAAACCTGACTTACAATCGAATTTTGAAAATATCTTTTTATTCTATACTTGTTTAATAAGAGTATCCTTATTAGGCAAGAAATATCCATCAAATTTAGTAACTTCATTTAACTTCTTATAGTTTATCACCATTCTGATTTTTCCTCTTTTTATTTTACCATGTTTCCTAACTATAAAGGCTGGGCTGTTGTGTAGACTTTTACTAAGCCTAATTAGTTTAGCTTCTAATAATTCTTTTATTTGGATCTTAAATTCCTCTTGATCTTCCACACTATATTTCATTGGTTTGACTCTCACTATAGTGTCTGGATTGATCAATTTTATTTTTTTTACTTTACCTTATCTGTACTCCATTTTTCTAATGGGTTTTCAGAATAAGTTTCAAAAATTTCTTTTTTCAAATTTTTCTAGCATATTTTCTGTTGTCATTTTTAAAACTGTAATTGGTTTAAATTTTTTTGTACTCCAACATTCACCACACTGGGTTGAGGAACTCTGATGGTTAATTTCTCTATATGCTATACTAACAGCTTTAATTATTTTTGGTGTAAATATCATAAGGAGTTGTGAACATATATTTATCAATATATTGTGTAAATTGTGCTTATTTTAATAGAAAAATTTTGTCCTAATAAAATATCACATCCAATAGTTGTTGACATGCATATATTATCAACAAATACTTCTCTAAGGGATATTAGAAAAAGGTACTTGTGTAGCATATTTGCTATATATTACCTTATTTTCACCTGCTGTTGTAGCGATGACAACCTTCTTTGAATTATATTTCCAGTATTCAGATGGTAGTATATTTGGTAAGCTGTCACGCGTTTTCTACAACGTGATTATACCGCAAGTGTATGGTGTCAAGTTTTGTAATATAGTAAAAGAGTTAGGATGTCAAACCCACAGAGATTGTAATTTAATTCCACCAAATACTATAATTATGTAACTTCTATTTTATCTAGATGAATGAATAGTTCAATGATTGTTTTATGTAACTTCTATTTTATAACAAGTGTTGAGAATTTAAACTATCAAGATGAGAAAGTCTAGTGAATAATTTCACCTAACCACTAATTATGATTCAATGATATCCACTTATGTCAATTGATTTTTCCATATTCAAAAGCAAGAATCCTAAATTATTTTCCTCCCCTCTCTCGAGTGCCGGTTAGAAATTAACCCCCTGAATTTAATTCCAATATCTCTATTCCGAATTAAAATCTAAGACTTATCAAATCCCGATTCTTTTGTGAAGTATGCTTCATAGATTTTACACTTTCTCTCGAAACCCATAAAACCTACGTCGTGTCAATCCTATGATCGCGCCTAAATTTTCATCTCTCGAGTGCCGAAATTGACTAACATCTAATCATTCAATTAGTGGCCAATTAATGGAAAGCATTATAATGATGACACAATTAAATATAAACGGGAAAATCAAATAGAAATAATTAATAAATCATCAATCCATAATTTCAAGTTTGGCTATATCAACCCTAGATAAACTATTTAGTTCATGAATAAATTCACAAGGTTTAAAAAGTACAGTAGCTTTCTCCACCGTTCAGATACAATTCTTTTGAATGTATGCTTTATAAATTCAAAGGCTGTATATATTTTTCATTTGTTAAATTGTATAGCTAAGTCTGTACTTTTTATCCATGTTTCTATGACTTTATTTTATCTACACAATCTATGTCTAACCATATTCCTGTTGTGTGGATTGGTTCATTATATGATTTCATTAGACTTATTTTTTTTATGGACCGTTTTCTTATATTTTCAGTGTATCGTTTTTTCGTTTTCCTATATTGATTAGTTCCATCCTTATTGGGTATTGTTGTTCCATAAGAATAATCATATTCTTCATCACTACTAAATTCTGTTTTTATTTGACTAGATGATGGATTAGTATTTATTTTTATATTTTTCATTTTTTCAGTTAATTCTTTTAACTGTTTTTTTATATTCTTCATCAATAGATTTTAAGAACTTTGTTCTAATTCTTCTACTTCTGTAATCATATATTGATTTATCTCATGTTTTTTTTCCTTTATTATTATCTTTTTGTGTTATCCTGAAATCTTGGGGTGGATTAATTATAATCTTATCTTTTCCCTTAAGATTTTTTTTTTTTTTTAATCTAAAAGAGCATTTCCTATTTGTATATTATACTCTAAATTTTCTAATTTTTTATGTATATCCTCAAATCCTTTATTATTATATTTTTATGTTATCCTGAAATTTTGGGGTGGATTAATTATAATCTTATCTTTTCCCTTTAGATTTTTATCTAAAAGAGCATTTCCTATTTGTATATTATACTCTAAATTTTCTAATTTTTTATGTATATCCTAAAAACTTTCATTTGTACTATTTTTAGATAAATAAGGATAACTTGGTTTTTTTATTTTTTTTTTTTTTTTTTTATGTTTTTCTACCATTTTTAAAAATTCTTCAATTATGTTTCCTTCATCTACTATGTTCATCATTATTCTAGATTCGTAACATGACTCTGATACCATTTTTACCGGAGTGGTTTTAAATTTTTAATATAAAAAATATTTTCGTAAGTAGTTAAAAGATTACAAATTTACAATAGAATTCATAAAATTCACCATCTTTTGTTAAAGTTTTTTTTTTTAATAATTATATCTAGTTTGTTAATCCTTCTTTCTAGATTAATAACACTTTTATGTATATCGTTTTCAATTTTGATTGCTCAATTATCTATATAAATATTTTTGTATTTTAATTTTGGATCTAAATATTCCGTAAAGAAACTTTTTAGATATTCTCTTGTATAATTTAATACATTATTTGTTGCGTTTTTTAGATCAATAAAATTTTGTATAATCTCATGAGTTAAATTTATTAAAGATTCTTAATTCATAAATTTTTGGGGACTTAATTGAAATTTTTATATTCTTGTAAGGATTTTGTTTGCAAATTATATACATAAGGGTATTATAAAAATTTTATCTTTCTGTAAATAAATATTTCTGTACTTATATCTTTTTTCAAGCAATAAAGTGGACTACTTTTTTAGACTCAGCAAAGTCAAAATCTGATCCTAGATGTTGTTTCAATTTTCAATTTAAAACGAATAATAATTTAAAAAAAAAAAAAAAAAAAGGCCAATGTCCGTTAGTACGTACTAGGAATTTCCCGCGATCCATTTTTTATTTTTAAAAAATAAAATAAAATATGAGGTGGTACTTCCCAAAAACTTGAAATGGAACGCCAATCGTTTGGCTTGGGTTCTGTTATTTTAAATTTCCACTCTTTATCAGCACAATTCAAGATTTTCATTTCGCAAATTGGTTCCCTGAATATGATAGAAGAAAGAGCAATGGAATCCAAGAAAGTGAAAACCAGACTAAGAGGGCCAAGAAATTCTCACAAAAATGACGAGGACACGGTGAAGAAGGTGAGGAAAACAAATGAAATCATATTGGCTAGCAATAAGCAGAGCCATCTCCCGAAGCAAGTCATTGGAAGCTTACAGTACGGCCTGAACGAAAGTTTGCAGTCCATCCACAGTAAAAAGCTGCGGTGGCTGTTGAAGAAACTCATCCTCCAACACAATTGGGAGGAGGCAGCCGGCGTGCTTAGTGTGCTGCTCAAAGGAACTGCCGACGACAAGTCTCTATCTCATAACCGCACCAAGTATTCGGTATATCTTCCTTTTTACAAGAATTCAATTTTTGAGAATTGGGTATCAATCATTAAAGTAAATTTTCTTTCTATCTTCTACCTAAGATTTTAATCTTTTGAATTTTATTTTGGTCCTGCGTTATGACGGATGAGGTTGAAGAACATAATTCTAGGCGATTCCAATGCTAAAATTTTGTCACAATGGAACTATGTCACGGTGAAGTGCCATTGGAAGGACTAGGGGCAAATTTTTTTGACTATGACTTGATAATTCCAATTCATCCTGAGGCTAGAACGGATCGTTCAACTGTTTTTATGAGAAAAAAATTTAAATTTCCATTCCCCTCTTTGGATATGTTGAAGTATTGACGATATAGCACGCAAGGATGCATAATCTCCACAGCAAGAGTCAGCTGATACTTTGTATTTTTTATATGCTCTCTCTTTGATTTCTGACCTTCTCTTTAGAGTTTTGGCAATCTTTCATCTATATGTAAATACCCTTTGGCTTATTCATATCATGTCAATCAACCTTTATACACAATGTCATTTGGCTTCTGGTTGTGTTCCTCCAAATTATATGTAGATTTTCAACTCTTTTTGGGCATCAATAATTCAATAGTATATGTTTGCTGAATGCATTCTTATCAATATTTGCAGGCTGCTCTGGAGATTCTTAACTATGCAAGAGGTGAAACTATCAGCCCAAGAAAACTCCAAAATGTCTATGAACTGTGGATGCAAAAGATTGGGTGTCTGAAAAATTGGCCGACAAAGGTTCGGTATAGAAAAATTATTTTCTTGAAGGATTAATAAAAGTTTGTTCTCCATGAAATAATTGATAATAAATCTCTTCTTCTACTCGCGTAATACTAAGATTTAGATTTCATAAATGTAGTGTTTTTTGTTGCTCTTTTCTTTGTATATTTTTCATTTTTCAACGTAGGGAAATTATTTTTATGAAAAAAGACATTTTTCTACCTTGGTAGATAGGTGATTCAATCCTAATTTCTGTTCGCGTCTAGAACAAGTCAATCACAAAAGGATTGTTATTTCTTTTTTGTGAATTTTAATTTGCAAATTCAGTTTAATGCAATACTGAAATTCTGAGTGCTGCACAGGATAGGTTTGCTGTCCGATTGGAATTTATTATTTTCTGTCTCACACATGGAAGGAGTAAGGATGCGCATATGGCTGCTCTATGGTATTGTCTTGGTTTTCTACAACATTTTAGTGTAATTTTTGTAAGATTCTACATGTCTCTGATCCGAAGTAATTTAATGCATTATTCATTGACTAGTGTCCATTTAGAAGTATTGGAATGAGCATATGTTACTCTATAATAAACTTAGATGAATTCAAGAAAGCTCTTATCTCAACTTGTCTAGGATGAGCACTGCAAAATGTGAAATAAATGGCTGTAATAAGTACTTTTTTAGATATTATAGTGTTCTTTTTTGTGGTTCTAAGATCTCAAAAGTTACAAGTCCGTTGAAGGAGACAAAACATTGTTGAGTGGGCCGAACCACTAATTTACAAGTTTATTGGACTCTCAGGTGAGCTCTTGAGATATTAAAATGAAATTTTTGTTGCTAGCATGTTTCATCTGTTGAACATGATATTTTTCAATTAAACTTGTGAAATAATGAAGTTTAATTATTGTGGTTGTTGTGATGGTGGAAAGCCAGTCAATAAATATTTTCATCTACTAATGAATAAATATTAATCAGTCTAATGCAGGAGCGTGGTTTTGAGAGTGACCCAGTCTCAAATTTGGTTGTTGGCTTGACATTTTGCCATCTCTGGTATTCTGGACTTCCAAAAGAGCTACAGTGGACAGAGTTGGACACATTTGATAACTCCAAGCAATCGGAAATGCCTGCAGATGGAATTTACAAGGGGTATGATGCTTTCGAAGATGGAGGAGCCAAATCCTTTTTACAGTGTTATTCAAACACCTCTGTCGCCAATAACAAAGACATGTTAGAAGAGGATGGTAACCACCCGAAAGATTCCATGGATATTGATGCTAATAAACTGAAAGAATCTCATTTTCAGCCACTAGATTTCTACATGAATTCTGCCGAGGAAAGTGGACATGAAAAATATTTCTTCTCTAATAGTAGTGGCGATCTGCCTCATGTGTCTATTTTTGACGCTCATGGTGAGTTTCAGAGCTTGTGCTCTCTCCCGTCTTCCCTTTTAACTTCTCATAAGTACGAAGGTCCAAATATTCTGTGCTTCACTAATTTATTCCTGTCTGCGATCGTGATTTTTAGGCAATTGCAGGGACATATTCAGGTCCTCCTTCCTATACCTCTTAATCTCAAAATGTATATTATTTATTTGTACCTGAAAAGTCTGGGTTCTAGTTTTACATTGTTGGTCAACAACAAGGACGTCTTTTAGCAAATAAATCGTTTGTTGCTGCATGCATTTTATGTTTGTTTATCTTGTTATAGTATGATCTATGATGTCTGAAATTATGTAAACTTACTTTTTGTATTTCCCAATAATTATTTAATTGCACAATTTTTGGGATGTGTACCTTTATATCATGCTTCAATTACGTTCAAGAATATGTTGATATGCTAATTACTCCTGGAAATTGTAGGTCTTCCTCCATGGATACTGCCTTTGCATTTGCCAAACTCTCGTGAAAATTTTGAGGATTTGATGAATAAGCACAGGGAATTTCATAATGACTACTATAAGAGTGCGTTGAAGCACTTGCGTGTTTCCCTTTACTCGACAGTGCCAGTAATTGAGGCTTTTCACCCTTTAATACAGGTATTGCAGTTATAATGCTTTGTATGGCAATTGCATGTCATATTCATCAAATGACTTATTTGTTTTGAAAAAGAGTAGAATTCCGTTTTACTTTCAAACAGCAATGTATACACCAATTGTTTAAGACAATATTTAAATAAATACATGTGGTTCCTTGCTAACATTTTACTCTTTTAGATTAGATGAGATGGTTAACAAGCTAAGCCCTTTACCACCTAAACTTGATGTCAGCTACGTTAATCTTTTACCACTTCTTTTGTTTTAATGCTGCATTTACTCAAAGGTTGGATGAAATATAACCAATTGCATCCATACAAGGTTATTGCTAATTCAGAAACAGTTGTACTTTCACGTAATTATTTTTGAAGCACCAGAGTTTTCCGGTCGTCTAGAAAGGAACAGAGCTACACAGTCCTTAACCTTGCATAGTATAATTAGTAGGTAGATTTTCATTAGAAAACATTGCAAAAAGAAAGTAAGCTGTGAAAGTAAAGATCAACAGTTGCAGTTATGTTTTGTCATAACAACTAGCAGCACAGTCCCTACAATTATTGATTGTGTACTAGTTTTCCAATCCAAGCAGTCAATTCCTTTTTCATTTTAATTAGAACAGTTTTTGGATGTCTAAAATACAACCTCCGTATTTCCATCTTTGTTATTTTGGTAGATGCTTCTTCTTGGAGATCGAGTCAACGAGGCCCTTGATGAACTTGAAAAATCATTTAAAATTTCAGATACAGCACTCCAGTTAAGGTAATGGTTTGCTTCTCCAAAATATCAATTGTGGCTGCTGAGGATGCAAAACAAACTGCACTGACTAGGGACTATTTTGAAAGAAGTATGCATATGTATGTGCATGCAAGTGTAATTAGAACATATTGGTTTTCATTTGTTGCAGATTGAAAGCTGCTCTCTTGGAGCATTTTAATGGCATAAACAATGTGAAACTCTGTACATGCTTTGAGGACATCTTAAAGAAGGATCCAACATGCAGCAACTCGTTGGCTAGACTTATTGTCATGCATCAACGAGGTAAGTTATTGGTGTCTTATCAGAAGGTTTCAAGGTGTTTGTTTTGTTATCTTATCACTTCTAATAAGATCAATTTTGAATAGTTCAGGCATCATTTGTTATGTCATTTAATTTACCATGAGAGATTCCATTACTTGCTCATTGCTTTATATTCTTTTACTCCTTTTTTCTATTATTATATTTTAATGTTCACAACCCCCCCCCCCCCCCCCCCAAAAAAAAAAAAAAAAAAAAAAAAAAAAAAAATCATACACAGACAGACCTGTCCACCATTCTGAAATTGTTTCCATTTATTGGAAATTAATTTAGAGGTCTGTATTGGATGGATATCCTCTTCGCTGATCAAGTGATGTTCGTTTTTTGGTTAGTTTGTAACTTTGTTGAGGGTTCAAAAACAATTCCTCACAAGCACCTCTGGTCTTCTGAATATAAAATAAGCTTTCGAATGCCATCCGACATTTTGTCTGTCTATTGGTGCCCTTGTGTTGAATGTTTAATTTCGGTTTTAATGTTTAATAAAATAATGGAGGAATCTGCATTTATATGGAATTCTTCTCTTTGCCTTAGTTTTACTATATTTGTCGTGGTACCAGATGATTGTGGCCACATTTCTGAAACTAAATTGTAGGTATGTATACTCCATGGCAGGGGATTACAACACTGAAAAACTGGTGGAAATGATAGCCTTACACTTAGATGCTACATATGCGAAATCTGACACGTGGAAGGAGTTAGCATCTTGCTTTTTGAGACTTCGTCTGTGTGAAGATGATAGAATGTCGAGTTCTAATGGAAAAGATGGGGACGATCAATTTTATCTATATCATTCTAACCAGATTCTGGATATATTCACTAACAGTGCCTCAGGGAAAAACTGGACGCTCCGTTGCAGATGGTGGCTTAATCGCCATTTCAGCCACAGCATTCTCCTGTCAGATATTGCAACTGGTAATCATGTTTCCTATATAATTCGTTTCCAGTGGTTTCTACTCTATTGCTCGGTAAAGGCCATCACCAAGTTTTGCTACTTGTGGGAACCTTATTAGCACACCATTAAATTTTAGTCATTTTAGGTGGAAGCAGATCACCCAATTAGCAATTAAACGTTTTTAAGTGTTTAATGTTTCATTTGACTTAGAATACTGTTAACATTAGTGGAAACATAAATTTTTATCTTATGACATGCATTAGTATTTTATCCGTTGATTTTATAATTGTTTCTAATTTTCTGGTTTCTTACGGCTTCAGGTGATTTGGAGCTTTTAACTTACAAAGCTGCAGCAGCTTCACATCTCTATGGACAGGAGTTTAAATTTGTTGTTAAGGCTACTGAGTGTCTGGAGAAGGAAAACGTTATGGAACTGTATTCTTACTTGCAGATGCACATTATGAATTCTGTTGGTTTTTATTTCAATGTGAAGAGAAATCATTCCTAGTAAGAAAGTTTGCTCTCTGTGTCGACCGTCGTTTGTAGCTTGTATTTTGGTGGAGGTCAAGTTCCCACGGAATTTTTGTATTTTGTTATTGTTATCGTTAATGTTATCTCGAAAACCTGCACGGAAGGACTTTTGAATGTGTATTTTATACTTGCAGTTAAGCAGGCTTTATTTTAATATTTTATTTTACTATTTTTGCTGGTTGAATATTTATCTACGAGTCTCATGTTATTATACTTTTAACATAAACTGTTATAAAACAACTATTGATTTGACATTTACTGTACAAAAATGAGTGGATCAACAAAGATAATACATGGCTTGCTGAGTTCCAAGAATCAGTATCAACAGTAATGAAGTTGCGGTAAAAGTAGTAGATGCAGGACCTATCTTCACCGCAAGTGTATTTGCTATTCAATTCCATACCTAATCCCACAAAATTTGGATTCCAAAGTGTGTATCTCTTCTTTACTTTTGGAAGGGTTTTGCTTTCAAAAGTTGATGTTTGTGTGCTTGTAATATGGCTACTCTAATCTCCAAAAAAACAACTAATTTTTCAATTATTGACATTTTTTTAATGAATTGACTGTATTTTGTTTGCACGGTTACAATACCTTATATTGGAATTTAAAAAGAAAAATATTAAATTAAATTTTATGCATTCCAAATAGTTCAAAAAATTAACATTGTAAATGCATGCTTGGAATAGCATTGGATTGAGAAAGGATGGACCCATTAAGGGTCTAGTGGGTTCAATTGCCTCCACTAGACCCTTAATTTTTTACATTGAAAAAAAAAAAAAAAACTCACATAATATTAGTCCATAATTTTTAACCCAAACCAAAGTCTCAAGTCTTCGACATCCAAAAAAGGTCCACATAATTCGAATTTCCGACTTGATTGTACTTCCCTTTCCCCAAATCTCAAACCTTTGCGTACCCATGCAATTACAATCACGATATTTTGAAAGAAGAAGAAGAATAGATTGAAGAAGCAATTTTTTGTAATCCATCTCTTTCTTATGTCAAATATATTTAATACGACTCATGTTCCTCAATGTGAGAGGTTCTCCCAGTATATAAAACCAAAATTAAACTAAATATGGTAAAATCAATCTATCTATATATGGTACAATTATAATGATAATATAGTCGTAATCTTTGACGACTCCATAATCTTATTCAATCTTATTGATATCTCCCTCAAATTGGTGTTGATAAAAACATTAATTTACAATCATGAATTGACGACGGTGACAATGCTCGTGCCCACGAAGAGAAGATCCAAATCGGAGCAATCATCTACAAAAAAAAGTAACGATAAGAGACCAATAACAACAAATAGTGCAGAAACAACCAATAACTAATCCAAAACATTCCAAAAACATTTCAAAGTCACTCCAGAGAGCTCATATCCCAAGAAGAAATTTTCAAAGTGTGACGACACACGCACAGTGAGCTCTATCTGTTGGGAGAACCCAGTCGAGCATATAATTCATGTTCCGACAAATGCTCTAATAGCCAATCAACCGACTAAAAATTCAACAATATAGTGCAGTCCAAAATCCTATAGTTGGAAGAAATTCCACAAAACAGCCTATATAAAAAAACCTCAGAGATAATCTTTATCTGAGAATCCAAAACCACTAAAGGGTGATCCTCCTTCGAGAATCCAAAATTCTAGCTCATTACACGAGCAACCAAAACTCAACACTCCCATGTCTCTCTCCACCAAACAAAAAAAAAAAAAATCATTTGTATTTTTTTTTCAAAGGTCCAACTCCAGTGGGCAACCCAAAAACGCATAGGCCACAATCCACCCTTCTACTACAATTCATTAAGACCTCCAACAACAGCCCAATAGATGTTATTCCACCAATCTTGTTCTTCAACCCACACTCATATCCACTATCCCTATTATATCCATAAGCCTATCATAAGCCAATCAACACAAGAAACCTCAGCACCAGCCTACTTACAGACCGAGCCCACATCATTTATCAACCCACACACCTCCACAATCATCAAACTATTAAAAGGCCCAGATCCCAAGCCCTGTAATCCACAGTCCATATATCCCATACCATAGCCTAGTTACAAACTTACAATTCACATACACTCAATCCACCAAGCCCAACCGAATCCACAGCCATTGACCCGGCCTATTACCTATAACATCTTCCACAATCCTATGAACCATACCCAGCCAGCAGCCACCATTCCAAGATTCAATCCGTCAACCGTCGGCTACAACATACACAACCGACATCTGCCATCTCGCCAAACTAGTAACCTCTCTATCAAAACAACATATAGTGAACCGCCTCCATCTCTACTCGTCAATATCGTCAGTTCCCGTCGCCGACCAACTACCTAGCATCACAACACAAATCAGCTTCATCATCTTCTCAAGAATTATCCCAGGAAATCTGTACATGGTCTAATGATTTCTCGACGTCGTTTATTGAGTCGGAAAAATGGCGACGGTGAGTACTGGTGGGGCCGCCGTAAATGGGGCTGCCGCTAGTGTAGGAATTGGTGGTGCCACCGTTTGGCATTTACAATAGTTCTCTTTGGTGATCGTTGTTGAAATCCCAGAGGGTAGGTTGAACAGATGAAGAATAAATAAACTTCTCTTTTCGGCCATCAATTTGGGCTTAATGGGTTTAGTGGGTCTGTTTGGCAAAATGTTGTTTATGTATGTGTACAAAGACTCCTAATTTGATGTTGATTTTGAACTCAATACGATAATAAAATAAAAAAATAAAAAAAAAAAAAAAATAAAGGAAAAGGAAACAATGACTCAATTCGATGAAGACTGGACATGAGGAGCTTTTTAGCTCCTCTCGCAAGCTCTTCTCATCGTGAGAAAATCCAATCAAGAAAATGAGAGAAAATTCTAAGCAATTGGCTGATACCATATTAAATATACGTAATAAGACTTGAAGTCCCTCAATGTGAGAGATTTTCCAATTATATAAAACCAAAATCAAAATAAATATGGTAAAATCAATCTATCTATATATGATACAATTATAATGATAATATGTCGTAATCTTCGATGATCTACATAATCTTATTCAATCTTATTGTTTATGTTTTGATAGTCATTTATGCTTATAAAATTTCATCACACTCCAAAATCAAATCATGCAAATATCAAGCCTCGAAATTTTAGGCGAAACTAAACCGTAAAGAGCCAAGTTCAATACATTAAGCGAGGTTACTCGTCCTTGGAAGTATTTGACTCCAGCCCATGAACAGAATCAATGGATTCAGTTTGGATTAGAAAAATTCCAAGTACTTTTCACCGGATTAGACTCAAATTTAAACCATTATTTAAGGGAAATCAAGGCATGCAAAATCAGAAATGACAGAGGATAAAAAACAAGTACCCACAAGTGAGAAGAATGTTGATGTTAAAACAAAGAAGGATACCATATTTTGTTGGAAATATTTCATCGAAAGCTAGTTTGGAAGTAGTGAAAGAACAAACAAGGGGTTTTAAGAGAGTAGTTGGTTTTGAATTTCCCAGAAAAGGACTGAAATGTTCAATTGTGTTTGGCTTAAAGATTCAATCATCTTGTGAGAAACTGATAGAATTCATTTCTAAAAATCTGCTTTTATGATTTCGATTATTAGTTTAGTTTAACTTAAAATATTTGCTATTTTCAATCTCAATTTTTGATGTTCATCTCTCACCGATTGTATATTTATGCAAGCTTTGTTTGATTGGTAGGAAGATATATTGAGATATTTTAAATGAATATCTCAAATTTCAATTGAAGAAAATGTTGAGGCAAAGAAATCACGCGTTAAGGAAATTTCTATTAAAGAAAATGTCAAGGCAAAGGAAGTAAGTGTTGAGGATGCTATTGCAGGAGAAAATGATGAAGGAAAGGAAGCAAGTAGTGATTAAATAGATTTTCAAGAAAATGATGAGGAAAAGAAAGTAAGTGTTGAGCATATGGATGTTACACAACTTTCAACAGATCCTGGATTAAAAACTCCAATAATGGATTACAATGTTAATCTTCAAGATCAGATAACAAGATCATACTTACAGAGAGTTCTGTGTCAACCTCATAGTCATGTGCTTCCACGTAAAAAATTAAGATTATTCATTCCTGGTTGGTTCAATGAATATATGATTACTTGTAATAAAGTAAAAGTAAAAATGTCGCATTAACAATCTTTTTGGACCAAACAATGGGGAACAAGGAGGCGGTGATGCTTTCATGAAAGAAGGGTTTCGTAATTTTAAAAAGAAGGATAGACTTGGAGTTCGTGTTGGAGAAGTCTATACTGCACACAATCAAGCACGAAGCAATTGTGAAGCTTCGATGAATCAAGAACAACATATTGAGATAATTTTCTTCAAGGAGTCAAAACAAGCATGGAGTTTGTTAGGCCTCGAAACACGTGGCTCCACGTGGTCGCCTCACATGGCCCTGCGTGTCCGACCTACTGTAGTTGTTGGACCATCTAAATCGAAGCACCATGCATAATGGCCGAGGCCCTCACGCTGAGTTCCCTTGCAATGTGGTCGAAGTTAGTGTCTCAACAAAAGCATGGGACCACAAAGCTAAAGCCCTTTTTACCAAGACAAAAGCTTTCGAAGCTCCCCTAAATAGATCTACATAAGGATCTTATTCGAATGACTGATGTGACCTTTGTAATGAGTATAAACGTCAATGCTTGTCAATAGGGTGACTGCTCCACGTAACCCTTATATGCGCCACAAGCTAAGAAGTCCAAGTTGATGCTTAAGATTAGATGTTTCGGCTAAGGAGATGAGGCCACGTGCCTCTTCATCCAAGGGACACTATTTCATGTGCGACATTATAAATACCCCCTCCTTTTATCATTTGAGGGTAATGTCATTCCAAAAACTAAAAGCTATATATTGTTCTCTCTAATGAGATTTATACTCTGGTAAAATTGGTGTTTGGGAACATTTGATTTATGTTTTGTCCTTAGTGATTGACGATTATTATATAATCATTCTCTTTAAACATAGGTGGAATTCGTATGTTATCCGCTCACATCGTTGAGCTACTCCCACGCCTTATTTGAAATTTTTTTAGACTGTCGACTTGTGTTCACGTGTTGGAATTAACTCACGCATGTGCGAGTGGATCTGGTATCTATTGTCCACGTGACTCTAACAAAAAATGAGGTCAATAGATTGACTTAGTCTGTAGGAAATCATACTATAACCGCGAGCAACCTCGTGGAAAAAGTCTATTGAAAGAAGCAAGGCATCCCCATTGAAAAATGATTTGTTCTTGAAAGAGGACAAGAGGAAGCCCTAAAAGATTGAAGAAATATGAGTTCGGACCATGATGTGCCCCTCGAAGAGTAAGGAAAGGAAAGAATGAAGACCCCTTAATGCCGGCCATTCCCACCACCATCATAGGCGTGGTGGTGCGAGGATGACAGCTCAACTCACCATGAAAATAGCCACCATGGCAACTAATATTACAAACCAAAATAAGCCATGCAAGGATTTTTAATGCAAGTGCAAGGTCAGAGAGGTCATCCAATCCTTCCATTTGCGCATCAAGGACAGTATCAGCGGGAAGACGAGGTGTAAAGTCAGAGGGCATCATCTCTAAAACATGTCAGAGGAGTTAGTCTACTCGAAAGAGAAGTAGGAGTTGATATTTTCTCCAATTATGCTTTTAGACGACCTACCGAATCCCCATTCGATGTGGAGGGCAATTTCCACCTAGAATATGAACCGAAAAACAGGCATCGAAGGTTTGGCGGTGTGTTTGATAGAATTAGCCCAGCTAAGGCATGACGAAAGCAGCCTCAATGAACCCTAGTACCTAGGAATAGACAACAGCCCCCACATCCAGAGACTTGGCAACCAAAGGAAAGGCAATAACATGCCCCCCGTGTTGCTCAACCTAGAAACAGACACTAAAGAAGGGACGAGGAGGCAGGGGACCAAGCTAGACCCTTACGTCTACTACTCAGATATGAGGTAGAGAACTATGACTCGGATGAGCCCCAACGATCTTTCAATCTAGATGACGATGATGAGGATTTTCCTTTTTCACGAGAACTAAGGAATGCACAAGTACCGAGCCATTATGTTATGCCAAAAATATCGAAAATACGATGAGAAAGGTAACTCAGCTAAACATTTGAACGCATACAAAACACATATGAGCCTGAGAGGCACCACCCACGCTGTAAACTGCAGGGCTTTCCACTTGACTCTTAGTGGGGATGCTGGAATTTGGTATAACCAGCTGCCCTCTGGGAGCATCAGAAGTTGGCCCGAATTCAAGAGTACCTTCTTGAAGAGGTTCATGGTGAGCAAGGAAGGGGAAGCCTCCATCTAACATTTCCAGGACATGAGACAGCAGCCCGGAGAAACTTTGAAAAGTTTTTGTCTCGTTTCACTGATGTGATAATGTATTGTGTTCAGGTCATGGATTGCGAGGCATTGTCGGCATTACGATGAGGCTTGAATATGAACACCCTATTTTGGAGAGGTGCAAAATCAAGACCTGACTACTTACGCTCGTTACTAGAAATGATAAGATAAGAGATTATCAATGAAGAGTTGATTAATCACAGCAATAGGGCCAGCAGAGGTTTCCAACCTCAATAAAGGCAGCGTGGAAGAGGACCGACCTCCTACTTGATGGATTACCAAATGAACCAGGCTAGAAATTTGGGACAGACACTCGCTATAGTCACCTTGAATGCGTGCCTACATTGAAATATGAGGATATTAACCTAGGGACATGTACGCAATAGGCCCCCTCCGTAGAGAAAGAGGCCAATGACGAGATTTTGGACTAGGCCTAAGCCGAATCCCCTTGAATATTGCACATATCACCATTCATACACATGATACGACAAAATGTAGGGATATTGCCCAACACCTCAGGCAGACAGGTCCCCGACATGATCGATGGAATGATTCTCTGCAAGCTAATAGTCCCCCACCTAGGCGTGAAGAGGCCGCTCTCCACCATTGGGATGTGTCCCCCATCGACGAAGGGAACAAAATGCCGAGAGGCCAAGGGAGGGACAGAACAACGAAGAGCCTATCAAGCTCAACCTGAAGACGCCTCATCCATTAGGTAGATACCATATTTGGAGGCTTCTATGTTAGCGGAGAGACATGAAACACCCAAATGAACTATGCTAGGGAAGTTAAACACCCTCCATTGACAAGTTACATAGTAAATAGCACTTTCAGGAGAGATCAAACACCGTCCATCGTGTTCACTCAGGAAGATGCAAATGGTGTCCATTGTGATGCCTTCGTTGTGAGGGTTGTGGTGGCCCGAAATGAGCTCAAGCAGATGCTAGTGGATAATGACAGTTCCATGAACATTCTTTTCAGAGCTAGATTTGATAAGATGATTCTGGACCACGAGCTAATTCCCACCACCACTCCCTTGTACAGATTCATTGGAGATAGCATCATCCCAAGGGGAAGGATCATGCTCGCAGTAAGAATGGGAAAACCACTTCAAATTACTTTGAACTTCATGGAATGTTTGATAGTTGATAGCAGGTTATCCTATCATGGGGTGCTGGGAAGACTCACTCTAAAAGACTTAGGAGTCGTCATCTCCATCCGCCACTTGTGCATGAAATTTCCAACCAAACACGGGGTGTCAACTATAAAGGATAACTAGAGAGGAGCGCATGAGTGCTACCTAAATTCAATAAAAAAAGCTGAGCCTCGGGATGTCAACGTTATAATAGTAGACATGGACATGTTGGACGTCTGGGATGAACTAGATCATGAACATGAGGACACCGAAATGATCGACGCTTTTGAGGAAGTGTCCGTGCTTGATGAAATTGACCCCGTATGGCCGTAGAGGAGCTTGAGAGTTTCCCAACAGATCCTCGAGATGCCACAAAGATGTTGAAAGTGGAAAATGGCCTTTTAACAGAAATTAAAGAGAAACTCAAGGATTTCCTAAGTAGGAACTTTGACATCTTTGCATGGACGCACGAGGACATGGTGGGCATTAATCCCAAGGTCAGCTGCCACCACCTTAAAATTGATCCTAAGGTTGTCTTGCATAGACAGAATAGAAGAGCCCTCAGCGTGAAAAGATATGAGGCCCTAAAGGAAGAGGCGCAAAAGCTGATCAAGAATGACTTCATCAGGGAGGCTATCTACCTGAAGTGGGTCTCCAACCTTATGCTGGTAAAGAAACAAAACGGAAAGTGGACATCGTGAAGAATTGATTGCGTAATCGATTCGAGACTAATGGATGAATGATAGCTTAGTTATATATGTTGAAAAAGATGTATTTAATGAAATTGATAATGAGACTATTATATGATTTTTCAAGGTATGAGAAGCTGTAAGGGAACAATTGTAAAAAAAGAGGAGCTCAAGAGCGGGTGTGGTCTTAGTTAGCCCTGAAGGACATAAACTCAACTATGTGGTGAGGTTTGGATTTAAGGCTACAAACAATGTAGCTGAATATGAGACGCTACTGGCTGGCCTAAGGTTGGCTAAAGAAATGCATGTGAAGAGGTTGCTCATCAACACTCCCAGCTAAACACATTACATATTCTTGATAATGATAGTGATAATTTGATCTAGTAAGCTGAGTCCCCTACTCTCAGACTTAGTATATCATGGTGTTCATAAACAAAGACTCTAATTTTCTTTCATCCCAAATGTCATTATTTTTACAAGTAAATTAATACAAATTTTGCTAATCAAAAGCAAAAAACATAAAACACTCGACTTTCTCACAAAAATAGATTGATTTTAACTTACAAATAAGTATTGTAATACGACACAGAAGGCATATACAGATTAATTTTTCTTTATCATGCACTCAAACTGAATTATATATATATATATATATAATTCACGTTTCATCATTTCAAATTCAGTTCAACAGCAACATATTCAAAATTCATATTAGTTCATAAGATAATTCAATAAATACCATTTATAATTTTACTTGTTACATAGCACATATAAATGTTAGGTATAAAAAATCATGTCAATAATATTTAAGTCCTAGTAAAAAAATAATAAGTTTAGAAGCTCTCGTAAATTAAATTTAGCTTACTAACAAAAATACAAATATATATATAAAAGAAATAGGAGGTATATAAATTGAATATAGCTTACTAACAAAAACACATAAAAAATATAGGACATTTTTTACATACATATATAAATATGTGCATCATTTGGGGTCAAAAAAATTTGCAACGGTTAAAAGCAATATTCTAGAAAATTTGTCTATCAACGTCCATAATTAATTACAATAAAATTAATATAATCAAAATTTTCAATTGAGACAAAGTATTCTCCATTGCAAATAAAATATTAATTACTTTCAAAAATACATATACATACATACATACATACATACATACATATATATATACCCCGTAAAATAAAATGAAAAATAGCTTATTTTTATTAAATAAAAATGTACTCGTGTAGCTGCATCATAAACTCAATCATGTTGTTTGGAATTGTGCAAGAGGTTCCTTTAATTATGTTGAAGAAATGTAGGTAAGGTAATTGATTTTCTTAATTCGTGATAGAACAATATCACTAGGACAATAGGGATACCATGACAAATATGGCCACGCTTGCATATTAGTCAATACATTTATCAAGAAATTAGTGAAACTGCTTATGTACATGAATGTACTTTTAAGTTGTCAATATCCTTTGAAATTGTACTGAAACTCAAATTAGATGTAGAGCGGTTTCTCGATAGAGATAGGCGATAAATATTAATTACGAATCTCAAAACACTAGATTTTCGTGATTTTGAAATATGATTTGATATGGACGTGCTATCGAGGTAGCATGTCACAATTGATTGTCATAAAAATAAGTAGAGTTTAAAATACAATTGTACCCAATATTTTTAGCTTCGTGGGGGAATAAATGTCATGTTTTTATTCATATTAGTATAACCACATAAACTCACTAATTGTTGAACTAAAATATGTTATCAAGGATATATCCCTCCATTAAGCAAGTCTCACTGATTCAAGAGTATTAAGATGCATTTCTAGATGATATTTTGGTTTTTCACCTTATAGGAAATTGTAACACCATACAACCTAAGATGTCATATAAATAATACGATTCGTAAGTTCCAAGAAAAAAATGTTCGTAAAAAGTGTCGTGTATTTAATTAAATTCATAATTATTGTTCAACTATAAAGATTGATATAAACTTATTTTGATCATAACACTCGATGGCCTAACGATGCTCCGACTATGTCAAGTGGCCAATTAATAAGTAGTTATTGTATTGTGATGCATGCATGTCTTATATTAATCGGAATACATGATTATTAATGTTATTATTATAATTTGCATGTTTATGTGCTTATAGTATTCTGATATAAGATGAATGATAAATATATTGCAGATTTTCAAAATAATTTTAAGTAATAATTTTTATTTATTAAATGTTTCTTTATGCTTGTTTTTTTTTTTTTTACAATATTTAATTATTTAATTTCTTTGGGAGGTAATTAATAAATAAATTTTAAATGAGATGAAGTTTCTCTTAGTATGTTAATTGTATTAATTTTTTCTTAGATGATTTTGAGAATGACGGACCATTCTGGAATTAGTGCTCCAACTTTTGAATTCTTTGAACCCCAATAAATTCACATGTTTATTAGCACATTAATAAACGAAAATCGAAACAACAAGAACGTAACTAAGAAAAAGAGTTCTTACATCTAGATTCATGCACAAATGTCATTTCTCCTCATTTAAAATTATTTAAAACATGAAATACTAACATGGAAATTCAAATTGCTAGAAATTTTCAATCATATGCTGGCATCGTAACACACACACACACAAATATATATATATATATGTTGATCACCGATCTCATATAAAACATATTTAGTAGTAACCCGAAGCAAACCGCAGTTCCGTATTACTGTTTCAGTTCGGTCTTTAATTCGAGCTCGGTCAATTACCGCCATTATCTAGGGGAACATCATGATTACAAGTCTTTAATATCCTGTCCAATCAAATCAGATACACTTGGAGGGAAAAGAAAGCAGCTCTGCCCTCCCGTCCAATAAGCCACATTGGAAACTAATTCTCATGCAAGTCATGATTACCTAGTAAAAACAGAATTATGGAGATTTGATGGGAACCGACCTCATTGGTCAATCACAACAAATAGCTGCGACACACAGATCTAAGCTCGACATAATGATTGAAGTGATTGATTAGACATATTTCTTATCATTCTTAGCTTAATCACCATATAAAAGGGTCGATCCTCCTTGCTAGAAGGGGACATGAGCTCAACGCCTCAAAGATCTTATCACTACTAAACTTGTAATACTCAAATTATACGAAATTAGTACAAACACTTTGCCCTTTTTTTAAAGTTGACTCTAATCAAATATTTACATTTTTTGATGTCAATTGTTTGGCGATAGAAGGAGGGCCCTATTGTGAAAAATAGCCTTTTCCCACAAAAAGCAAGAACAATGAGTCGCAACCCCACCTTGGAGAGTGAATCCCACACTCGTCCCAAAGAAACCAATACCCCACACAATTTTCAAAGAAGGCAATACCAAACTAATATGGATAGCCCTCAAATAATTGTTATGAGGGAAGCTATTGAAAGGCTGACAAACATAGTTAGCAGGTTGAAAAGAAATCAGGCTCCAACTTCCCCACCCGATACTGAGGTGAGTTCTCCATCTAGGAGAAAAACAAGAAGACTTCCCACTAGAATATCCCTTCACTTTTCCAAGGAGGAATCTTCCAGAAACCACATTGACGAAATAAGGAGTCCACCACCAAGGAGGGAAGCTGCTACCAAAAGAACTGGTAGTGTGTTTAGCAGATTGGGCTCCCAACACTTGCTGACACCTTGGATGAAGCACACCAGATTTGACCTAAAGCGCCAATTGGAACCGGAAGGACCTGAAATAAGAGCTTTAAAAATGCGTATTGCCAACTTGGAGACAAAAGGCAAGGGAGTATCTAAGGAATATTTTACCAAACGTCACTCCCCCTTTACGGAGGACACCTACCTGAGAAACTTAAGATGCCACAACTAACTGGGTACGAAGGGAAAGGAGATTCCCTCAGCCACCTGGATAAATACACCTCATGGATAGAGCTGCAAGGTGCAGGTGATGCTATCATGTGCTGAGCTTTCCCACTAATGTTGGGAGATAAAGCACAAATGTGGTTCAGAAGGTTGCATCAAAGGTCAATAAAAAACTGGAGTGACCTGGCCATAGCCTTCCTCGCTCAATTTATGGGCTCCAAAGCTAGGACGACGCCCAAGAAAAGATTGGTAAGCATCAAACAAGGAAAAAGCAAGTCGCTGAAAAGTTACCTCGGTAGATTTGACAAACAATCTATGGAGGTTGAGAAAATCTTTGATGATACCGCACTTATGGCAGTTCTTTTTAGGTTGAGACCTTGAACACGATTCTGGTGGTTTGTGCATGAGGACGGACCCAGAACTTATCACGAGTTTCTAAATCGAGCTAAAAAACACATCAGCACGGAGGAAGCTACATCGGATCAAGAAGACGTCGGAACCAATCCATAGCTTTCCAACCACAGTAAAGAAAGAAAACCAGACAAGGGAATCCCACATGACCAAAAGAAAGATCGGAGAACGAACGACCGATCTAAACCTCAACCGCGCATATTCCATGATTACCATCAACTAACAACCACCTTGGAGGGAGTCTTCATACAATCAGGAGATAGAGAAGCATTTCGCAAACCTGCGTTCCCAAAGAAAGAACCTGCTGGAAGGGGTTCACGAAAATACTGTCGATATCACAGGTCGGCAGGACACAACACCGATGATTGTCGGGACCTGAAGAAAGGAAATTGAATCTTTAATATGGCGAGGTCGTCTCCAAGAATTCATGGCTAAACCCTTGGAGGCAAACCTACCACATCCTTAACAACCTCGCAGCAAAGGCCTGGGAACTGAGCTCAATCGGTTATCCCTGACCGTAATCCTCTCCCTAGGGCGGAAATAAGGATGATAGTTGGTGGAAACTAATATGTGGAAGGATCCAGCAGGGAAAGGTGCAGGCAAGCTCGAGGTGCACGTGTATAGCATAACTACGAAGTAAGAAACTCAACACCTGATTCTGAATGGTTCATATTTTCAGAGGGAGATTCCCAAGGAGTCCTACAGGATCAAAGTGATGCTTTGGTAATCACCATGCCCGTTGCAAAGGTACAGGTGCATCGTACTCTTATGGACAACGGGAGTTCGGTAAACATACTGTATTACTGAACTCTGGGGCAGCTAGAAATCTCAGAGCGCTATCTCTAGCCGTACCACAAAGGGCAAATCGTCTTTATTCTCGAACTGGGCGAGGTCCCCTGGCAAAGACGAATTCTGGCTGATTTCGTGGTAGTTGACCTGCCATCTAATTACAACACAATATTGGGGAGACCCATATTGCATGAACTCAAAGCTGCTACTTCAATATATCACTATTGTATGAAGTTTTCCACACCTTACGGAGTAGGAAGAACACATGAAAATCTGGCTGAGGCCAGGGCCTGCAACGTTGATCTGCCTTAACCCCAGGTCTGCATGATAGGAGAGGAGTAAACACTGAAGAAGAGAAGTAAGGCTCAAAAAACCCATTGTTGCCGACCTAACGGAGATCGAAATCACAGTAAAACACCGCAGAAAGCCGCTAGATGATCAACTATCATTCAAAGACAATGAAGCAGACCCAAATCCTTACCTTGACGTCCTGGTGGTTTCTGTACCTGTGGCCGGAATCATTATACCCAAAGTATTGGTTGATACCAGAAGTGCGCTCAACATACTTTTTACCAATACACTGAAGTGGATAGAAATCCCCTTCCACTTCCTACAACCATATCCAAATATGGTACAAGGACTGATTGGAGCACTGGTCAAAGCAAAAGGATCGATTAAGCTTACTATCGAAGCTGGGGAAGCCTCGCGACATTGGAGGACTAATGTTAAGTTCGTAGTCCTAGATTTCGTCTCACCCTATGACGCTGTAATGGGGCAACCTTTGTTATTCAACCTCCAAGCTGTGGTATCTTTGTTTCCCTATTCACTCAAGTTTCCTATACCTCACGGTGTAGGAAAAATAAAAAAAAATAGGGAACTTGCTGAAATGTGTCAAATGACAGCCCGATCTCAGACGCATCATAATAATCGACCTCCACCAGCCACGTGCATGATGTTCGACCTCGATTCGCTGGATCCCTGTGTAGAAACCAAAGGGGGAGAGCTAGTGGAAGAACTGGATACAGTATCTATTTGTGAAAACGACCCCACCAAAGAACTTAGAATAGGAAGAGAGTTGCGACCTCCTATCCGAGGTTAGATACTAGCATTCCTTCAACAAAATCTGGACATCTTTGCATGGAGTCATGAAGATTTGGAGGGAATTGATCCAAAGGTCGGTTGCCAAAAGCTAAACATCGACCCAGAAGTTCGGCCAAGACAGCAAAGACGTCGACCTTTGAACCCAGAAAGGTATGAAGCTCTCAACAGTGAAATACAGAAGTTGCTTCGCAACAGATACATTCGCGAAGCTCACTATCCCGAATGGATTGCAAACCCGATTCTTGTGAGAACAAGTAATGGAGATTGGAGGGTATGCATTAATTTCACCGACATGAACAAAGCATGTCCAAAGGACAGCTTTCTACTGCCTAGAATAGACCAAATGGTCGATGCTACTGTGGGACACGAGCTGCTCAGCTTTATGGATGCTTACTTAGGGTACAATCAAATACCCATGCATGAATCAGACCAAGAGCGTACCTCTTTTATCATTGATTGAGGTCTCTACTGCTACCAAATTATGCCTTTAGGACTCAAAAATGCTGGAGCCACTTACCAGTGCTTGGTAAACTTCATGTTTGCCCAACAAATTGGGAAAACCATAGAAGTTTACGTGGATGACATGCTAGTGAAAAGCATGAGGACTGAGGATCACCAGCAACACCTTGTTGAAATGTTCAAGATCCTTAGAAAACACAGAATGATCTCAACCCAAAGAAATGTGCTTTCGGTATAAGTTCTGAAGAGATCACGGGTGGGAAAACCTTATGGAACTCGCGGAATTAGTTTGAAAAAGTCGGGAAAGCCCTAATTCAGGTTGTAGACGATAGAATCTCGA
Source organism: Osmanthus fragrans (assembly GCA_019395295.1). Taxonomy (NCBI): domain Eukaryota; kingdom Viridiplantae; phylum Streptophyta; class Magnoliopsida; order Lamiales; family Oleaceae; genus Osmanthus; species Osmanthus fragrans. The sequence continues at coordinate 28,635,240 of CM033350.1, forward strand.
CCCGATGCTTCTCGAACTAGGAATCTAAGGTATATTAAACCTTAGACCTGTTGATGTGGAAAAACATGAACCTCAATTTGCGAACGTCACAAATGGTGCCTAATCCTTTGATAAGTTCTAAGGGTTGAACGACACAAATATACAAAATATTTGATAAGTTTGATAGTTCATTCAAGAACCAAAAAGGGAGAATAATTCTCAATTCATCATAAAAGTCTTGTTTATACAATGAGAATAAAATTCCTATTTATACTAAACCTAGGAAATATGAAAATAACGGAATTTAAGAGTTCTAAAATATTAAAAGTTTCCAAAAACAAGAATTCTAGCGAAAATAAAATACTTTATGAAAAAAGAAAGTTTCTTTCGATTATGGCCTATGTCAGATCATATCATCCCCTCTCCATTCGAAATGGTTTGACTTCGAATCTATACCCAAGTTGTAACCCTTATTTCCAATCATGGTGAGACCGTGAAATGGTCCATCCCCTCTAGGATGCAGTTTGGACCTCTTTTGAATTATTTTCTGCTTCTTTCGTATGAACACTCAATAACCATCACATAGATCAAAGTGTGCTCATCCCAACGGCTTCCTTCTGAAAGTGTGAGATGCTCCAACGACTGAGTAAAAGTGCTTCCTCCATGTCTTACCTTGCTTAGGTGATTGTAGCAATGTCACTGCAAATGGACTCATCTCTCCCTTCACTTCACCTTGGTAATTCAACCCTCTGCATATAAATTCCTTCCATGGCGGCTTCTTTACCTCTTTGGGGATCACAAAACCAATCTCCAGTAATAAAAACATTTTCAAATTGGGGTAGGCAACGAATTTGCCTTGATGGACCAAGTCTCCAACATCCTGCAAAACAGAAATAGCAAAACTAGGGAGGGAATTGTTAGTTCTCACTAAATCCCTCTCAACTTCACTTTTATCTTCCTGCAAGCTCACCTCTAATTTTTCTTTACTCTCTCCCTCTTGTGACTCTTCTTTTCCTTTTGCCACCTCTCCACTCTCATTTTCACTTTCTATTTCTTTTCTCTCTTGTGAAGCCTCATTTTTTTAACTACCTCTCCAATATCAACTACATTTTTCAAATCACCTTCCTCCATCTCAACTTTCCTATCTTTAGGCTCATCTCGCAATTCAACCCCGATATTCTCTCCCAGTGTGGTCACCTCCATCTCTTGCTTATTACTTGCTGCCCTACCTCTCACCTTCCATTGATCTGCAAAGGATTGCTCTAATGTCAAGCCAGCCAGAGTGATGTTTTTCCCGTCCTGAACAAATTTATACCCGTTCCTCCCCATATCATACACAGCTTTCCTTTCATGCCTCCAAGGTCTCCCAAACAAAATATGAAAAGATTTTAAAGGCACCATATCACACCAAATTTCATCACTATATTTCCCAATGGTGAAATTCACTAGAACCTGTTTGGTTACATCTATCTTCTCACATTCCTTCAACCAAGTCATTTTATAAGGCCTAGAGTGTTGTTGTAAAGGTAACCCCAATTTCTCAACCATCGTGATACTAGCTAGATTTGATATGTACTCCTTATCAATAGCTAGACTGCATACCTTAGTAACCCACAAAATACCAAGTTTGAAAAATAAATCCCCAATCATAATCCATCCTTGACATGGGTGTAATCAAGAAGACTCGAGAAAAGAATTAGAGAATTGGATGAGTGAGAATTTAATTCAAGAAAGTGGTTCTTGAATTTGGATTGGATTGAACAGAAATAGATTTTGAAATTAGAAAAGAAAGTAGGGTATTGGACTATTTCCAAGAAATCAAAAAAGAAGATTTTTTTAAAATTTTTCGGATGTGAACAGTACCCGTGAACAATTTTTTTTAACAAACTCAAGAATTTGACTACGAGAATGACAAAGAAAACAAATGTTGATTTGGACTCAAATTGAGCACAAAAACAACTGTTGACTCTTTTTTTGAAATTTTTTGGATCAAAGACTCAGAAAAATTATTGGACACAAGAACACGACGAACACAAGAAAATGAAAACAAAGACTTAATAAGAAATAAAAATAAAGATAGAACCTGAATCTGGAGCCCAAGCTCTGATACCACTTGATGAGATCCCAGGTGGGAAAATTGCATGGAACTTACGGAATTAGTTTGAAAACGCTGGGAAAGCCCAAATTCAGGTTGTAGATGATAGGATCTCCATCCGATGCTTCTCGAACCAAGAACCTAAGGTATATTAAACTTTAGACCCGTTGATGTGCGGAAATATGAACCTCGATTTGTGAACGCCAAAAAGGGTGTCTAATCCTTTGATAAGTTCTAAGGGTTGAACGCCACAAATATTCAAAATATTTGATAAGTTCAATAGTTCATTCAAGAACCAAAAAGGGAGAATAATTCTCAATTCATCATAAAAATCTTGTTTATACAATGAGAATAAAATTTCTATTTATACTAAACCTAGGAAATATGAAAATAACAGAATTTAAGAGTCCTAAAATATCAAAAGTTTCCAAAACAAGAATTCTAGCCAAAAATAAAATAATTCATGAAAAAGGAAAGTTTCTTCCGATTATGGCCTATGCCAGATCATATCAAGTTCGGGCAAATTTTTGGGATACACCGTGAACCGACAAGGAATCGAAGCCAACCCCCAAAAAATATGAGCTATTATTGACATGAAGGCATCTACCAAGCCTAAGGAGGTTCATAGCCTGATAGGAAGGGTGGTCACACTCAGTCGCTTTGTATCAAAATCCACAGATAAGTGCAAACCATTCTTCGATGTGCTGTGAAGAGGAAGAAATTTTGAATGGACCTTTGAGTGTCAAAATGCATTTGATGAGCTGAAGAAGCAATTAGCTCAACCACCCATGTTGTCCAAACCCAAAGCAGGAGAAACTTTGATGCTGTACCTTGCAGTGTCATAACATGCCACAGCTCTATCCTAGCAACTGAAGAGGAAGGAATACAACATCATGTCTACTATACCAACAAGGCCCTTCACGAGGCCGAACTCAGATACTCGCCCTTGGAAAAATTGGCATACGCCGTTGTCACAGCTGCCAGGAAGTTAAGACCTTACTTCCTGGAGCACACCATTGAAATCCTGACCAATACCCCGTTAAGACAAACCTTACAGAAACCTGACACGTCAGGACGGATGGTAAAATGGGCAGTTGAGCTGGGACAATTTGATATAAAATACAAACCTTGCACTTCAATCAAGGGGCATGCCCTTACTAACTTGTAGCTGAATTTAGCGTGGAACCAATGGAGAGAATTGTGTCAAGCCTTCCTTGGGAACTTTATGTGGGTGGATCTTCCACTAAAACTAGGTCCGGAGCTGGGATAGTACTATTTAGCCCGGATCATCAATTGTTTTGTGAAGCCTTGCCTTTTGATTTCAACACTTCCAACAATGAAGCTGAGTACGAAGCCCTGATAGCTGGAGTAAGGATGGCTCAAGAGTTGAGGATCACGAACTTGATAGTTTACAGCAATTCGCAACTGGTGATTAATCAGGTTAGCGATACTTACTGAGCTAAGGAGGAGAAGATGAATAGTTATCTCAAAGTTGTGAGAAAGGAGTTTGAAAGTTTTCAGACCATACAAATAAAGCAAATCCCAAGATCACAGAACGGACACGCTGATGCTTTAACTCAATTAGCCACGAGTGAAGGAATTGAAGAATTTGACAGCATCCCTGTGGGGAGGATCTCACAATCTGCCATAGAAAATGAAGAAGCGGAGTCCATGATGATAGATTCCAAGCCACTTGGCTTGACAAAATCAACCTTTACTTAAAAATCGAGGTATGTCGTGGTGACCATGTGGAAGCAAGGCGGCTACATATCAAGTCGTCCAGATACACCTTGGTAAACAACACTCTTTACAAAAAAGGATATTCAACCCCCTTGCTAAGATGTCTGAACGAAGAGGAGACTCTTTATGCCCTCCAAGAAATACATGAAGGAATGTGTGGAAACCATTTCGGTGGGCAATCCTTGGCTCATAAAATCATACGCCAAGGATATTTTTGGCCCACCGTGAGAAAATACGCTCTTAAGTTCGTGAAGAAATGTAACAAGTGCCAGCACCTTGCTCCTTTCACCAAAGCTCCCCCGCGAGAGCTTAACTTTGTGGTGGCACCTTGGCCGTTTGCAAAATGGTCACCCCCAAACTTAAATCTTTGTTAGTCCTCGAACAAAGCAATAAAAATAAGCACGCAAATACACAAATAAAAATCAAACAACAATATTATATATTAACAAAAATTACAAAGATTGGATAGTTTGCCATTTTGCTTCAATTGTTACATATGCTATTAACTCATGAAATGCACACAAAAAAGCTACAACAAAATATTTTTAAACTTATACCATGTTTGACTCTCGTGTGTGAGTGTAGTCATTCCAATTCATTGCATTAAACAAGTTGGTGGTGTTCCCAACCCTCAAAATGGTCAAATTTCCATTTCTCGCTCGAGGGTTGCGCACTCCCCCAAACTTGATATTTTCACTTTAGCCCCAATGTGTCGAAAACATAGGGTTGCTCTCAAATCACTCAATCTTTCCCTCTCAAGTTTAGTTGGATCGAACCGGTAGAATTTGATCATTAAGTCATGTATTAATTCACCAAAAATTTCGAGTGATAAAACTACAAACTTTCATTAGGCAAATAACGCACAAATCACCAATCATTCAACAACATCAACAAGGATATAGCATCCATTTTCTTTTGCTTCAATTTTTTTCTTTTTTTCTTTTTTCCAATGTAGGTAGTTCACGCTCCGGTCCCTAAGGGTAGCCTTCTTCATTGGTAGATCGTCTCCTACACATTGGAGATGCATAGGGCCAGATTACTCAACGCTGACTCACACTCCCTAAGGTGGGCAACTTTTTCCTACATATTTTTTTTCTTTTCGATTTGGATAGAAACAACATCTAACTTTCATTTGAAGTTCAAGAGCACTCTATAAAATCAATCTTTTGAACAAGAAAATAATACACTTCTAAACAATTTCCTTCACCGGCTCCACCACCTCCAAACTTATTCTTTCATAAGTAGAGTGACAAAAGAATTATTATCATCAACAATGTAGTCATTTAAGTTCATAACAACCTCAAGTGCCACCAACAAGTGCGTGTGGCGAATTTCATGACTCAAGTGCTCCATAAATAGTCAAACATGGAATAAGTGGATGAAAATAAACAACATATAGCATTCATGTCCACATTCCATAAACTAAAGCAATGTAATAACTAAAAGCAAAGCCGGCAAGGCTATCCAACCAACGAACATAAATCATCACACACAAATTTAAACTGTACAAAGCCCTTAAGAATAAAACATGAAAGTGTAAGGGCAAGGGGTTCAAGTACTCCCCTAAGTTGGTTGTGAAGTGTTGTGAGATTCCTTGCAACTATCTCCGGTAATGATTTCCTTTCTTGCAAATCTGCATACTTCAAGTACTCGGGAAAAAGTATGAATTGAAATATAGGAGCCTGCATCACCAAAGGTAAAAATTTCTCATTAGAAATTGGAGTTGTAAAACATGAGAGATTATACCTTGGTGAATTGCTCGGCAATGAATCAAGTGGTGTCACGGTTTCAACAAAACTCTCACAAGCCGAGTTCTCCTCTTGTGGTGGTTCCTCAACATGATCCTCATTTTTGCTCGGTGCTTCGTCCCAACTCTTCTCACTTCTTAGTGTCTCAACACTAACATTTTCCTCCCTCGGGTTAAGTGCTTGAGAATGAAGTTCTTCCAATCTTTGAACCTCCACTTTATCCACCATGCTAGCCAATTCACTCACTTGTGTCTCCAAATTCTTGAGTGAAGTCCTTGTCTCTTGTTGAAATTGCATAGTCTCTTGTTGGATTTTCATATTGTTTGAGGCCACCATTTCTTCAAGGGACATATTCGAGCTTTGAGTTGGAGCTTGTTGATTGCTCGAAGCCAATGATTTAACCATAGCCTCAAAAGACATATTAGAAGCTTGAGGTGGAGCTTGTTGACTAGGTTGGAGGTATTGTGGTTGATCTTGTTGATAGAAACCCCATGGATGATCAAGTTGTGCTCGAGGAATTGTGAAATAATTTCCTTCATGATAAAGATTGGGATGATCACTGAATCTATGATTGTACATGTTATAATATGGATCATACCCCTGTTGCATTGGAAATCCTCCATTGACATTCACTTGTTCAAAGGCCCTTCGTTGGCTATTCCCAAGAGCCACTTGTTGTACAAGAGTTGCAAGATCGGATAATTGACGATCAAGTCGAGAAGTTGATTCCATCTCACAAACTCCTATAACCAACCTCTTCTCTTGCTCCTAGGTTATGGTGTAATGTGTTCGTTTTGCCCAATCACAACCTAAGTCATAAAGAAGATAGCAAAAACAAAGGGAACATAAATAAAAAGAAAATATTACAATTAACAAAATTAAAAGAACAATCCCCGGCGACACGGCGCCAAAATTGACACGCTCGAAATGGGGGTCAAAATAAATTCCTTACTTTTCTAAAAATGTGTCGTTCAGTAGTATTGTGCAAGTAAGGGTTATTCCCGTAGAGGATTGTTTTCAATTACGTCAATTGCAACGAGAAAGTAAAATACGAAAAGCACGTAAATGGGGAGAGTTTGGTTTGATTTAAACTAAAGAAGCGATAAATGCATGAAAGAAAAGAACTAAAATAACAAAGCAATGAGAATGTGATCGAGGGGTATTTCTTCGCCGCTAGAATGATTTTTTAATCAATGTTCGCAAAAGATTTTCGTTTTCAAGATTAATAACAATTCGAGAATAACCAAAAGTTTGATTACCTCAAACCCTCCATAATTTTAGTTGAACAAGATAAGCATCGTTACCCAACCCTATTCATTAAACAACCTAGGATAAGCTCGCTAGATTTAATTCAACGAAAGCATTAACACGAGAGAGTCAAATTGAACTAAGCGCAAACTCGCAAGCTCGGTTTACTAACTTAGGTATTAATCCACATATATTCAATTGAATAGCGATTACGTACTACCGTCAATCAAAATATATTTACCACTAGGTCTTGGAATAAATAGCAATTACGGACTATAAATCCCAAAATAACATATATTGTATCAACCCAATAATCTAGTTAGCCCGCTAAATAATCAAGAATAACAATAAACATATTAAACACAATGGATTAACCACATCAATCTCAAGAACTTTAAAGCACAAATCGATTAAAATATCATTTCTAGGGTTGGAAATAACCCCCAATCACATTCAAGATAACTATCCATACAAAGGTTTACGAATAGCCAACAAAATACAATAACAAATGATTAAAAACGAAATTAAAGAGGAAAGAAAAAGCTTATTAAAAGAGATGAATGGATCAAATCTTCATGTCAATGCTTCATCTTCTTCTCCATCTTCCATTTCCACCATTGTTGAGGAGAGGAGCTTCCAAATTTTCTCTAGTCTTGTGGTCGGCTCCCCCTCTGATTTCTTACCCTAAAAATGGTCCCAAGATGTCCTATTTATAGTATATTAAGGGTAGGAGGCGGGTTGGAGTCGAAAACGGGTCCAAAAATGCGTTTTTGAGCTACCCGCCCAGATCCGGCGCCATGGCGCCCGGCTCTGTTTTATGGGCACCATGGCGCCCATTTCTGGCGCCGTGGCGCCCGACTTGCCGAAATCTTCCGGTTGGTATCATTTTTCACCTCCATCAAGCCACAATTTCTTCCTCCCAAATGTGATGGCATTGTTTGCCAATCTTGAGATTAATACATCTCCAATACTTCAAGCTCTTTTCACGCCTAAAAACCTTTCTAATTTTCAATCAACTTGGGATACCACCTATAGAACAAAATGAACAAATTAAGGTATAAACTAACATATGAAAACTAACAACTATATAAATTTAACGGCCTAAATGAGTGCGAAATTCGCACTTATCAATGGTGGGTCGACCTAATTGGCCCAATGCCCACAGGATGAGGTGGGGCTAAATACGCCATAGTTGTAGTTGATTACTTCACCAAATGGGCTGAAGCTAAACCACTTGTAAAGATTACCAAACAGAAAACCACTGACTTCCTATGAAAATTCATTGTATGCCGGTTCGGAATACCTTACTCCATTGTCACCGATAATGGAAGACAGTTTGATAACGCCCACCTCATCAACTTCTATGAAGAACTTGGCATCAGGAAACACTTCTCCACACCGAACCATCCCTAAGTCAATGGACAGGTTGAGGCTATCAATAAAATCATAAAGCACACGTTGAAGGCTAAGCTTGACGTACTCAAAGGTGGATGGGTGGACTAACTTCCCAGTATGTTATGGTCTTACTGAACTACTACAAGGATAAGTACAGGAGAAATGCCATTTTCTCTAGCTTTTGGCGTTGAAGCAGTAACCCCTTTGGAGATAGGGATAACTTCGTTTCGAAATGCTACTTATGACCTAATTGGAAATGAAGAGGCTCTTAGAGGAGAGTTGGATTTGTTAGAAGAAAGAAGGGATGATACATGGCTTCGAAATGTAGTGTACAAGCAAAGGAATGCGGCTATTACAATCAGATGATGTGAAAAAGAGAATTTAAGGTAGGATCTTTAGTCCGGCGAAAGATTTTTATTGCCACAAGGGAGGTCGCATCTAGAAGTCTTGGTCCTAACTGGAAAGGACCTTACATCGTAACAAAGATATTACCAAAAGGAGCTTACGAATTGAAAGACATGGAAGAGAAACCTCTGCCACATCCTTGGAACGTAGAACATCTTCGCCAGTACTACCAATGAAATAGGAGTCCTGAAATGTTTGTAAGAGGATTGCATCATCAATAAAAGATGTTTCTTTGTTCCTAAATGTTCGTCAATAACCAAAGCCTCACTTCCTAAAGTGAGCCAAGCTAAGGTTGCATGTGCTACAACACTTAGGCAAATTTTCTATTAAGGGAATATCAAAGCCTCACTTTCTCAAGTGAGCCGAGCTAAGCTTGCATGCGCTGCAACACTTAGGCAAATTTTCTATCAAGGGAATATCAAAGCCTCACTTTCTCAAGTGAGCCGAGCTAAGGTTGCATGTGCTGCAACACTTAGGCAGATTTCCTATCAAGGGAATATCAAAACCTCACATTCTCAAGTGAGCCGAGCTAAGGTTGTATGTGCTGCAACATTTAGGTAGATTTCCTATCAAGAGAATATCAAAGCCTCACTTCCTCAAGTAAGCCGAGCTAAGGTTGCATGTGCTGCAACACTTAGGCAGATTTCCTATCAAGGGAATATCAAAGTCTCACTTCCTCAAGTGAGCCGAGCTAAGGTTGCATGTGCCGCAAGACTTAAGGCAGATTTCCTATCAAGGGAATATCAAAGCCTCACTTCCTCAAGTGATCCGAGCTAAGTTTGCATGTGTTGTAACACTTAAGCAGATTTCCTATCAAGGGAATATCAAAACCTCACTTTCTCAAGTGAGCCGAGCTAAGGTTGTATGTGCTACAACACTTAGGCAGATTTTATATCAAGGAAATAATCGAAGCCTCACTTCTTTAAGTGAGCCGAGCTAAGGTTGCATGTGCTGCAACACTTAGACAAATTTCCTATCAAGAAAACATCAATGTTTCACAAATAAGCTGAACTCATTTTGCACGTTCTGCGACACTTAGAATTATTATTCAAAGTAAAACACTAGAGCAAAAATAAAATTTTCAAAGAAAGATCGAATTTCATTAAAATCAAAAGTTCGTTATAAAATGAGTAGGAAATTATCAAATGCAAAAAATACAAAGACAACTACGAGGCTGGGAGGTCCTGGGGAGCTGGGACATCATCTTCTATGTCCTCATCAAGGGAAATCTCAGTTGCCAAAGATAGCCTTCGCAACTCTTCCTTCTGCTCCTTCAGAACATTATTCAGGAAAGCAGTGTCGAATTCGGCTTTTCCTTCTTGATGTGTTGGACCAGCTCTTCCACAACCACCATGTAGGCATCCTGAGCTAAGGCATCAAACTCGGGAGATTCCTTCCAAGTTTCCACTGTCCCCGCAGCCTTAGCCTTAGCCTCTGCAACTCTCTTTTCCGCCTCCTCGACCCTTCTCTCAGCAGCTTCAGCCTGAGCTCTTCTTCATCAACCCGAGTACGTTCCTCATCAGCACGAGCTCCCTTCTCCTCAGCTCTCTTCTTCTCAATGGAAGCTTGCTCCTAAGGCTTCTCTCCCCAAATTCTCAAAGGCCGTGACCTCATCCAGCAGATTGAGCTTCGAAGCCGACTTCGCAGTTGGCTCCACCCCCATCTTATTAAGGCGATCCTCATACTCCTGCTCTATTTGGGCGAACTTTGCCCTTTCTGCCTCCATATTCTCGTGAAGGCGCATTGCTTGGTCCTTCACCTCTAGCATATTATCAAGCTCGGCCTTCACGTGGGGCAAACATAAAACATGAAGTCTAAATACTGAATTGTAAGAAGAAACTAAGTACAGAGAGGTCGATTTTTTTTACCTTCTCCATGATGGTTGTCATGAAGAGAACTGCCCTGTGGCTGTGAACCTAAGTTGATATTATAACCTCCCCAATCGGCATATCAGCATCGAAGCTCTGCTCCCTCTTATTCCAACTTTGAGTTAGTATGTTGGCAGCTTCACGGAGAGGAGGAGGGAAAGTGGCTGTGAGCTCTCTTGCAGGTGATGGAGCTTGCAAAAAATCAAGGAGGACCTCCGGCCTATGTCCCAGTATACCATCCAAGCTCGACCGTTGTAGGTCGGGGCACCTATCTGAAGAATAGGCCAAGCTAGATACTGCTGCAGCTTGGAAAGCGGGAGGGGATGGCGGTATCATAGCCTCAAGAACTGGTGCCGATGTCTGTCCAATTGGCAAGGTAGAAACAGGAGTCATCGCTGCCGGCACCTCAGAACGCGTCATCTTCAGTGGAGGAACCTCTTCTTCATCCACTTCCTCTAGAACATGGCTGACGACCTCAACCTGAGGCCTCTTCTTCCTTCCCTTCTTGGCAGCCTTGTATCCCCTCACGATTGGATCTTGAGCTGCACATGAAAAAATCATAAGTTAGGATTGTCATGAAAAAAAAATTAGCTAAACTGAGTAAACTTAATCTTTATCTGAGGTGGTTGGGAGAGAGAGGGATGTCCTGGCAACTGTTGAGCTCGGAGACACAGATCGAAGCAGACCTACTCGGTGCATATTCTCGTTCGAGATCACGAACTTGCAAGATCTTCTTCTTTTGGGCAAGGCTTGTACTGCTTCAGCTTGCCTCTTTGTCTTCGAGGTCAAGTCCACTTTCTTATAATCTGTAAAGGATACACAGAATGATTAGTACCAATCTCAAGTTGGCTCGAAAAATAACAAAAGATTTTTACTTACATAAAGAGTGATAGAGAGTAGGAACAACATCCTCCCTATCCACCTTGGCAGGGTGAAACTGCCAATCTCCCATTACATAGAAGAACTCCTCCTTCCACTTCATGATTGACGACGAAGTTTCTAAAACCAAAGGCCCCTCAGTCCTAGGTCTCACACTTGTATGATACCATCCTGAATCCTTCCCGTCCTCCTTAAAGGTAAAAAGAGAGTTAAATTGTTCTACTGTAAGGTCGATAAAACCTAACTGACTCCTCAGGATCAGGGTAGCTATCAACATTCGCCACCCATTGGGGCATAGCTGAGTGGGAGCTATACCCCAGAAAGAGAGGAATTTCCTAATAATTTTGGGGAAGGGGTGTCTCAGGCCAGCATTCAGTATAGCCGAATGCAAAGCTACACAACCTAAAGGAGGAGCATTAGCTCGATCATTTGGTTAAGGGATTATAAATTCCACGAGCTAGGAATTTCGTACTTCGTCCTCCATCCCACCAGCATATCACCCGTCACCAGCAAATTCGAGAAATGCCTGTGAGCTTGCCCCCCACTCCTCCGAGCCATTCTCTTCATCCACCCTCCTCTGTTCGATTTCATTCCCTCCCTCCTCGAATTCTTCTATATCCTCAAGGCGGTCTAGATCAGTTGGGTTGATTGTAGAAAGGGGGACAGGGGTCACAACATCTTGACAGTCAAAGGACGACCCAGAGGATGGGACAGACTCTTCCTGATTATTACCCTAGGAACGGACTGTAGACTTGTTCGAACTCATTTTCTTAGAGATTTTTAGGAAGGGAAAAGAAAAGAACGACTTCGGTCAAAATAATACCTGGGAAAAGTGATGTGACGACCTCACTCGATGTATAGAAAATACCGTGCTGAAAGAACAAGCCTTGACCTCACGAAAGAACTTTGTAAATACGAAAATAGTGAAATGAAAGGGATATGCGGGTTTTTAAACAAAAAGGGAGATCAATGGGTGCCACGTGGACGGTCCGATGAGAAGATGGAGGGAAAAATTGAAAGACCAGATTCTTCCAGTCAAAACGACATAGTTTTGATGATAGTTTCTGAGAGAAGCCTCCTTCAAGTGCAAAACAGCTCATCCATATAGAAGCTTGACACGTGGCAAGGAATGATTCACATGCTCCTTAAGGAAATTTTATTGCCAAATTGCAAGGTCAGTTCCTCCCTGAGGGAAAACCTAACCTGGGGGTAACTGTTGATCACCGATCTCATATAAAACATACTTAGCAGTAAACCGAAGCAAACTGCAGTTCGGTCTTCAATTTGAGCTCGATCGTCCTTAATAAAGAGGTTATAAAGCAGTTATAAGGAGGTTGTAGATCAAAATATAAAAGTCCTACTCAGTACTCTTCTTAATTTTCTTTTGATAGTATAATATCCCTTTTTTTTTTTTTTAAATCACATTCAAAGATTGTTAGAGAAATCTTTTGATATTATAAGAATGCCAACGGCTGTATTAGGTATTTCATATAATACTTTTAAAATTTTTCAAAAACTTTTCTTTGAAATGATTAAAATATGTCATCTGAGATATATGAACTTGGGCCTAACTTCATTCTTGCAAGGACACCACTGGCACTCCCTTAACAAGAATTCTTAAAACAGTGATCATTTTCCCCTTTCTACACGCTTCTCTAGCCTCTCCACTGGGCCTTTACGCTTTGAAGGGTCACTCAGGGCTTATTTTAAAAACAGTTTTAAACTTTAAACTTGGAGTTAAGACATGCTCTTATCATATACTCATCATGAAACATAAAATCTTTACAAAAAATTTACAAGAATTAAAGAAATTATAAACAAGATTTGTTCATAAAAGATCTGGAACTAATATTGATTATTAGTACCATATCTTTAGAACATAAGAACATACCATATCAAATAATAATTCTTGGACTATCCTTGAGATTTTGTCAAGTGTCTTCATACATCTGAGTTTTCTTTTTATCTTGTCTTCCACTTTCACCATCTGAATCAACTTTATCTTTGGAATTTTCAATATCCTTATCTTGTGTTATAATTGTGTCTGCCAACACTGTCTAAAGAGTCTCCTCCATCCGTAAGATTATCTGGATTATCGTCTTCTTCTGAATTATTGGAGTCTTCTTTAATATCAATCTTTTTTTCCCTTTATTTTTCTTTTTTATCTGCAACTTTTTCTTTTTTGTTGTCTTTTGTTTAACTTGTTGTTGCAGTTCTTCTATTTTATCAAACATCTCTTTTAATCTGTGCATGTCTGATTGTGTAATTTGATTTGGGTCCTGTGATTCTTGAAATGATTCTGATAAATTAACTGGACTTTTTTGCTTTAAGTCTGCTGGACTAATCAATCTGGTAGCAGAATTTACAGTCTGCTGAGTCTGTTCTTCAATATTTGTAACAGGATTTTCAACCTGTTGAGTCTGATAAAATTGAAAAGTAAGGGGGATCAACAGCCCCTTGAGTCTGTTGGATTTTTGGTAAATCCACAACCAAAAACGGGTTTGATAAGTCTTTACTAGACACCGTTTGATCTGGACTAGCTATAGATTTCTTGGGCTCTATAATACCTTGATCTGTCTGAAAATTTGGATTTGAAACTTTAAGATTAATAATCTCTTGTTCTAATTCAGAAATCTTCTTTTGTAAATACAATTTTTCTTGTTGTAATTTCTGATTAGATTCATTTAAAATCTTAAAATTCTTTGCCATACAATCACAGTGATCACAAAATCTTGAAGAATAATCTAATGGCTGATCTGAAACATTTTTTAAAGAAGGAGAAACAAAGTAATTTATTCCTATATGTTTTCTACATGCTTCTAATGCTTCTGAAATTGAATAAAAACCTCTATATAATGGATTTGGAAAATTTCTTATGCAATCTGAAACTTCTATCCAGGTATGGTAAATTCCTGGAAGTCTTCCTTGTAAAACAACATAACACTTGAACTTTTTATGGTCTTGACTAAAATGTTCTGATAGAACATTTAAACATGCTAAAAAATACTTCTAATCTTTAGGATTCTTATTATAAGAAATCCATAAGTTATGTAAAATACATTTTTCTGATTTAGTAACTGAAATATGAGGTAATGTTTTAAAACTAATATTACTATTAGGAAAACAAAGTAATTCTACATTACCAAATATTATCTTATCATGGGTCTGTTGTAAATTAGTCTGATTAGATGATGAACTGTCAATAAGCAATCCTGGTCTTGGACCTCTTGGCCTCTGCATCTGCAAAACCTTAAACAATTAATTATACTCTTTATTCTTAATTATTCTACTTAATATATCAGCTATCTGAGTATCGCTACCTTTAATATGCTCAAAATTAATTACTACCCCAGTATTAGTGATCCTATCTATAAAATTTAGCCATCTTCTTCGGTTAGTCCTTTTATTTTCTAATTTCATTTTATTAACAAAGCTTACTATAGCTTCACAGTCTGTTCTTAAATTGATTTCTTTTTTAGAAATAATAAATAATTCAAAAGAATCTAAAGCATAATTGACTGCAAGTAATTCTAAATCTATGCTACTTATATTACCTTTTTCTTTATAATTTCTACTATTATATCTTAAAATTTTTTCACTATCCTTTTCTGAATATTTATTGGATTTTGCAATTAATATGGCTCCCCATCCTGTTATACTTCCATCTGTTTCTATGATTAAATAATCTGTATCTAATGGCATAGCTAATTTAGGTAAGTTTTTTAATTTTTCTTTTATTTTTTGAACTAATTTAATATCTTCTATATTAAAATATTTTTGGCCTTTTGGAGAAGTCTTTCCATATAAAGGACCTGCAATTTTTCCTAAATCTTTAATAAAATGTTTAGCATAGTTTACTAATCCTAAATATTTCTGTGACTGTTTAAGATCTTCAAGCTTATCTGGAAAATCTAATGCTTTCTGAGCTAGTGAGGTTGTAATTCTACCTTTCCTTTTCCTATATTTACTCCTAAAAATTCTATATATTCTTTAAACAAATGCATTTTCTTCTTATTTATAATTAAACCATGTCTAATGAATTCTAAAAATAGGATTTACAAATGTCCTCTATGTTCATGTCTATTTTTGCTAAAAACCAAAATATCATCTATATAAACAATAATAAATTTATTATGTTTACTAAAAATACTATCCATCTTTCTCTGAAAAATACTAGGTGCATTCTTTATTCCAAATGGCATAACTAACCATTCAAAATGTCCTTCTGGGCAAGTAAAGGCTGTCCATTTAATAGAGTCTGGATGCATCTTAACTTGCCAAAATCCTGATTTTAAATCAAACTTACTAAATATATTACAATCTTAAATTCTATTTATTAAAACTGTCTTATTTAGAATATTATAAGCATCATCTATGGTATTGTCATTTAATCTTTTATAATTAATTACCATCCTACTTTTTCCTCTAATTATTTCTGAGTGTTTTCTAACAATAAAAGCTGCTGATCTATGTGGACTATCTGATTTTCTAATAACTCCTAATTTCAATAAATCTTTTATGTGCATCTTAAAGTCTTCAGCATCTTGATTAGTAGCTTCAATATTTTTAGTCTTAATTATATATTCTAAATTTTTAATTTTTAATTCACATAAAACTTTATCTTTATCCCAATATTTTAAAATATTTTCTCCTAAGATTTCTAATTTTTCTAATTTACTTATCATATTTTCTATGTCTTGTTCTGTTACTAACAAATCATATATTTTTTCAATTTCTACAAAATCTAAAACAATTTCTTCTTCTTCTTTAAAGTTTTCAAAATAAAATTCTAAATTAACAAAATCTATTGCTTCTTCTCCTGTATCTATTAATTGACATTCTCTTTCTTTACTACACTCACATTCTTCTTCTTTTTCATTCCCACCACGCTTCTCAGCAAACTTTGATGGAATATTCTTATTAAAAGTTGGTGCACAAATTGTAAATTTTTGTAATTGCATATAATCTTTACTAATAATAACACTACCATTTTGAGAGAAACTTTAAAAATTGTAAAAAAAAAAAAAAAAAAAAAAGGGATATTATACTATCAAAAGAAAATTAAGAAGAGTACTGAGTAGGACTTTTATATTTTGATCTACAACCTCCTTATAATTGCTTTATAATCCTTGAAAAAATTAACCCTTTTTCCAGGACCCCCCCTCTTTTGGTATCAAAGCTTGTGTTCCGGTGCTGGTAGAAATTGTTCTTCAGAACTTCAGCGAAGGTATAACTTTAGAATATTTAGTTAAAATTTTTAATTGTTTTATGATTTTTAAAATTTTACTTGTAGATCTAGAAAAAATAGTTTATAGTTTTTCATTCTATAAAGAAATAGAAGAAGTTTTAGAACACGGAATAGAATTTGTTTTAGAAGAAAGAGAAAAACCTATAGACTATTTGTTTACTATCCTACAAGTAACTAAAGATTTACCTTCAGAAGTAAAAGAACATATTTTATACAGATCTTTAATTTCAGAATTTAGGGAAGAATATTTCATAGAGTATTTTAATCATAGGTTATTTCAAATTTAGAAATATTTAGTGAATTAGATTATATAGATTACTTATCAGATAATACAAATTATTCTCTAGATTCTTTTTATTATTATTCAAATTAATAAGACTGGATTTATTAACAAAAGAAATTAATAAATTAACTGGAGAAATAAGTTCTTTAGTAAAAAGAATAGTAAATATTGAAAAAGATATTCTTAAGATTTGGGAAAATTTAGATTATATTAAAGGACAAAATTCAGATATTTTAAATAAAATATCTAAATTAGAAGATATAGGAAAATTTTCAGATCTTAGAACTACAGAGGCAATAGAAAATATAAATAAGAAATTAAATAATATAGTAGGAAATAAAACTGTCCAAGATTCAGAAAGTTTAGAAAACGTTATAAATAAATTAGATAATTTAAGTCTAAAAAACACAGGAAAAGAAAAAATAACCAGAAAATTATCTACGACATTTTATAAAATATGAATAGTTTTATTGGTAGATCAAGAACTATTAGAGAAGGACTATCTTCAGAACCTTTTGATAGAGGTAGACATAGTACCTCTAGTATAAATACAAATATAATAGAAAGAATTTTACATAGGCAGCCTCAATATAACCAGAATATAGAAGAAATTATAGACCCTGAACAAGATTATAACAGATTTCAAACTCATGATTTACAGTTACTTAATCCAGAAAATCTATATAATAGAGGTATTTTTGAATCAAGAACTCAATTTTTTAGACATAGTAGAGACGTTTCAATTCAATGTTTAGATGGTCAAGTTAAAAAATTATGTTTAATATCAGAAGAATCTAAAAAAGATTTAAGAAAAAAGAATTTTAAACTTATGCATTTAGGATTAATAGTAATAGGAATAAAAGGACTAACGAGAAAAAATTTAGGTACTAAAGTTTTATTAACTATTTATGATGAAAGAATTCAAAATATAGAAAAAAGTATGATAGTTAGCACAGAAATAGATATGAATAATAATAATAGAATTATATATTGTAATCCAGACATGCTATGTACAATAAAAGACTTTTCAGAAAAAATTAAAATAGGAATTCAGACACATGGATATGAAGATGTAAATTCAGGAGAAAATCTACTAATAAGTATAGGATTTTTAGGAAGATGTAGTAATAGCTCCCAAATAAAATATAAAGTTTATATAGATAAAGTAGTAAATTTAATGAATAGTAAAGGTATAAAAATGATTAAACCAAAAACTTATGATTCAGAACTTTTAGCAGGATTAGAATGGAATTTAGATAAATTCTTAGAAACTCAAGAACCTATTATAACTCCTCAAGAAGCTACAACATACAAAGATATGTATGGTAAGACTTGTTTAAGATTTGACAATTATAGTCATATAAATAGTAATGATAATTTCGAGACAGAATCTAGTAACAACAATAATGAGGAAAAACAAGAAACAGAACCATTTCTTGATACAATAGAAATTGAAATAGAAGATAGAATAATTTATCCTAAAGAATTAGAAATGGAATTATCTCCTACAAAACTTTTAAAATTAGAAGATCATTTGTTTTTAACAAAACAAATAGGTGAAAAAGAATATTTATATTATGATAATAATAAAAATATAAGAGTAGGATCTAATATAGATGAAATAGATAATAAAACAGAAATTTCAGAAGTAAGTAATTATAAAGAATTAATGGATGAAGTAATGAAAGTAGAAACAGACCCAGAAAAATATACATACTTAGGAGGATACCCATCAAGAATACCATATACAAATTATAATGATAAAAAAGGAGAATATATAGCTAGAAGAAAAGTTAGGCCATTAGAACCTAAAATAGAATTTCAGACATTACATAAACCACAAATATTAAATATTACAGTACATGATCCCCAGATGTAGGACAATATTATAGAAGTATGGAATAATACTATTATAGGACATTATATTAGGTTAGCAGATAATATGGAACCTTTAGTAATGTATAGATATTTAGAAACATTTTTAGGAGAAAGTGTAAAAGCTACATGGGAAGCTTTCAAAAAAGATAAACAGACAGAATTTGAAGCATTAGTTGATTTAGGTAATAATCCTTATAATTTTGTTAGTAAGATCCATGAATTATTAACAGGGACAGATCCTAATACAGGACAATTACTGATTCAGGGTAAAGCCATTAGAGAATTAGAACAACTTAGTTTAAATAGATGGACTAAAGGGAAAGAGGTTAAACAATTTTTAAATGAATATTATTATTTAGTAAACTATCTCAGGAAATACTTTTAATCAAGAATTATGTCAAAAATTATTTCATAAATTACCAGGACCATTAGGATTAGAAATAACTAAAAGATGGAATGATAATCCAAATAGAAAAGAAAGACCAGATAATTTATGGAGTATAGGGAATAGAACCCAATTTATCATGAACTGCTTAGAAGACAAATGTGTCGAATTGTAGATTCAGAATCAGTTAAAAAAGACATATTATAAATTTTGTAAAGATATTTTTACACCCCAAACTTATGGTAATAGGTTTAGGGAAAAAAGTAAAAGAAAATACAATAAAAATAAAAGTAGACCTATTAGAAAGAGATATTATTTGAGAAAATCTAATAGAAAAAAACCATATTTAGATGAAAATAAACATGTTAGAAAATTTAAACCAGAAAAAAATTATCCTAATAAGTTGAATTGTTATGTATGTGGACAAACAGATCATTTAGCTAAGACATGTCCTAAATAAATAAATAATAATGATAAAAGAAGTATTTTAGTAGAATGTACAAATGAAGACTTATTAGAAATTGATGAATATATTTCAGACAAAGAATCAGTATATAGTATTATATCTATTGAAGATTTTAATGACCAAAGTAATTTAGAAGAAAAATTAAATTATGAAAATTTTATACAAGAATTCTCAGATTTGAAAAAATTTTCAGATTTAGATTCAGATTCAGATTCAGATTCAGATGAAGATTTAGATTTAATGGATATAGAATTAGAATGTAGACATAATTGGTTAAAAGAAACAGGTTCAGATAGTATACCATGTTATCTATGTAAATGGTATCCTAGCAAGAATTTAAGAGTTAAATGTAAAAACTGCTTTATAGAAGCATGTAAAAAATGCTTAATACAAAAAAAATTAATTGAATCAAAGGAAGATGAAACAATAGATTCAATTCAAATAGATTTATTAGAAATAAAAATATTAAGAAAAAGAATAGAAAATCTAGAAGATATGCAAAGATATATTTTACAAAAATTAGAAATTTTAGAATTAAATAAAAAAGGAAAAAATCCAGAAATAATTCCTGAACCAGAATCAGTTCAAGTTTTTGGTAATCCAGAAAAATTAAAAAGTATTAAAGTAAGATGTTATGTTAGAATTGAAAATTATGAAATAATTTGCTTAGCATTAATAGATTCAGGATGTAGTCATTGTATTATAAATAAAAGAATAATACCAGAAAAATATATAATAAAAGCAAAAGAACCTATAGAAGCCCAACAGATGGATGAGAATTTCTATAATTATCAAAATATTTTAAAACCAGCAAAAATTAGTTTTGAGACTAATTGTGGTAGAAGTACATAATATAGTTTACCTAAAGACTCTGTATGGGCAAGAGAATTATGTTTAAATACAGATTTAATTTTAGGATTAAGTTTTTTATTAAAAGATAATGGTAGTGTTATTATTAGTAAAGATTATATGCAATTACAAAAATTTACAATTTGTGCACCAACTTTTAATAAGAATATTCCATCAGAGTTTGCTGAGAAGCGTGGTGGGAATGAAAAAGAAAAAGAAGAAGAATGTGAGTGTAGTAAAGAAAGAGAATGTCAATTAATAGATACAGGAGAAGAAGCAATAGATTTTGTTAATTTAGAATTTTATTTTGAAAACTTTAAAGAAGAAGAAGAAATTGTTTTAGATTTTGTAGAAATTGAAAAAATATATGATTTGTTAGTAACAGAACAAGACATAGAAAATATGATAAGTAAATTAGAAAAATTAGAAATCTTAGGAGAAAATATTTTAAAATATTGGAATAAAGATAAAGTTTTATGTGAATTAAAAATTAAAAATTTAGAATATATAATTAAGACTAAAAATATTGAAGCTACTAATCAAGATGCTGAAGACTTTAAGATGCACATAAAAGATTTATTGAAATTAGGAGTTATTAGAAAATCAGATAGTCCACATAGATCATCAACTTTTATTGTTAGAAAACACTCAAAAATAATTAGAGGAAAAAGTAGGGTGGTAATTAATTATAAAAGATTAAATGACAATACCATAGATGATGCTTATAATATTCTAAATAAGACAGTTTTAATAAATAAAATTCAAGATTGTAATATATTTAGTAAGTTTGATTTAAAATCAGGATTTTGGCAAGTTAAGATGCATCCAGACTCTATTAAATGGACAGCCTTTACTTGCCCAGAAGGACATTTTGAATGGTTAGTTATGCCATTTGGAATAAAGAATGCACCTAGTATTTTTCAGAGAAAGATGGATAGTATTTTTAGTAAACATAATAAATTTATTATTGTTTATATAGATGATATTTTGGTTTTTAGCAAAAATAGACATGAACATAGAGGACATTTGCAAATCCTATTTTTAGAATTCATTAGACATGGTTTAATTATAAATAAGAAGAAAATGCATTTGTTTAAAGAATATATAGAATTTTTAGGAGTAAATATAGGAAAAGGAAATGTAGAATTACAACCTCACATAGCTCAGAAAACATTAGATTTTCCAGATAAGCTTGAAGATCTTAAACAGTTACAGAAATTTTTAGGATTAGTAAACTATGCTAAACCTTTTATTAAAGATTTAGGAAAAATTGCAGGTCCTTTATATGGAAAGACTTCTCCAAAAGGCCAAAAATATTTTAATATAGAAGATATTAAATTAGTTCAAAAAATAAAAGAAAAATTAAAAAACTTACCTAAATTAGCTATGCCATTAGATACAGATTATTTAATCATAGAAACAGATGGAAGTATAACAGGATGGGGAGCCATATTAAATGCAAAACCCAATAAATATTCAGAAAAGGATAGTGAAAAAATTGTAAGATATAATAGTAGAAATTATAAAGAAAAAGGTAATATAAGTAGCATAGACTTAGAATTACTTGCAGTCAATTATGCTTTAGATTCTTTTGAATTATTTATTATTTCTAAAAAAGAAATCACTTTAAGAACAGACTGTGAGCTATAGTAAGCTTTGTTAATAAAATGAAATTAGAAAATAAAAGGACTAACCGAAGAAGATGGCTAAATTTTATAGATAGGATCACTAATACTGGGGTAGTAATTAATTTTGAGCATATTAAAGGTAGTGATACTCAGATAGCTGATATATTAAGTAGAATAATTAAGAATAAAGAGTATAATTAATTGTTTAAGGTTTTGCAGATGCAGAGGCCAAGAGGTCCAAGACCAGGATTGCTTATTGACAGTTCATCATCTAATCAGACTAATTTACAACAGACCCATGATAAGATAATATTTGGTAATGTAGAATTACTTTGTTTTCCTAATAGTAATATTAGTTTTAAAACATTACCTCATATTTCAGTTACTAAATCAGAAAAATGTATTTTAGATAACTTATGGATTTCTTATAATAAGAATCCTAAAGATTAGAAGTATTTTTTAGCATGTTTAAATGTTCTATCAGAACATTTTAGTCAAGACCATAAAAAGTTCAAGTGTTATGTTGTTTTACAAGGAAGACTTCCAGGAATTTACCATACCTGGATAGAAGTTTCAGATTGCATAAGAAATTTTCCAAATCCATTATATAGAGGTTTTTATTCAATTTCAGAAGCATTAGAAGCATGTAGAAAACATATAGGAATAAATTATTTTGTTTCTTCTTCTTTAAAAAATGTTTCAGATCAGCCATTAGATTATTCTTCAAGATTTTGTGATCACTGTGATTGTATGGCAAAGAATTTTAAGATTTTAAATGAATCTAATCAGAAATTACAACAAGAAAAATTGTATTTACAAAAGAAGATTTCTGAATTAGAACAAGAGATTATTAATCTTAAAGTTTCAAATCCAAATTTTCAGACAGATCAAGGTACTATAGAGCCCAAGAAATCTATAGCTAGTCCAGATCAAACGGTGTCTAGTAAAGACTTATCAAACCCCTTTTTGGTTGTGGATTTACCAAAAATCCAACAGACTCAAGGGGCTGTTGATCCCCCTTACTTTTCAATTTTATCAGACTCAACAGGCTGAAAATTCTGTTACAAATATTGAAGAACAGACTCAGCAGACTGTAAATTTTGCTACCAGATTGATTAGTCCAGCAGACTTAAAGCAAAAAAGTCCAGTTAATTTATCAGAATCATTTCAAGAATCACAGGACCCAGATCAAATTACACAATCAGACATGCACAGATTAAAAGAGATGTTTGATAAAATAGAAGAACTGCAACAACAAGTTAAACAAAAGACAACAAAAAAGAAAAAGTTGCAGATAAAAAAGAAAAATAAAGGGAAAAAAGATTGATATTAAAGAAGACTCCAATAATTCAGAAGAAGACGATAATCCAGATAATCTTACGGATGGAGGAGACTCTTTAGACAGTGTTGGCAGACACAATTATAACACAAGATAAGGATATTGAAAATTCCAAAGATAAAGTTGATTCAGATGGTGAAAGTGGAAGACAAGATAAAAAGAAGACTCAGATGTATGAAGACACTTGACAAAATCTCAAGGATAGTCCAAGAATTATTATTTGAAAAGATGTAACGAATCTTACTATTTTATAAAGTAAGATAAGATAGGAATACTTTTACTGTTTTCTTTTTGACAAAAAATCTTACTATTTTATAGAGTAAGATTTGATAGGATAGCTTTTACTATTTCCTTTTTGACGTTTTGGAAAAAGCAAAGATTCTTTGCTTTTGAAAAAACATGTTTTCTTACTTTTCTCTCCTATTTAATGAGATCATTCTTTCATTTGTAAGATAACAAATTCTCAATAGAAATACATACAAAGTTTTTCTCCCAAAATGTTCTAAGTTTCTCTCTCTCCCGAAAGGGAAATTCTTAAATGTTCTTAGATATTATAATATCTCACAAAAATATTTTATAAACTACCGATGGATCATTCCGGTAGGTATGTTCTTATGTTCTAAAGATATGGTACTAATAATCAATATTAGTTCCACATCTTTTATGAACAAATCTTGTTTATAATTTCTTTAATTCTTGTAAATTTTTTGTAAAGATTTTACGTTTCATGCTGAGTATATGATAAGAGCATGTCTTAACTCCAAGTTTAAAGTTTAAAACTATTTTTAAAATAAGCCCTGAGTGACCCTTCAAAGCGTAAAGGCCCAGTGGAGAGGCTAGAGAAGCGCATAGAAAGGGGAAAGGGATCACTGTTTTAAGAATTCTTGTTAAGAGAGTGCCAGTGGTGTCCTTGCAAGAATGGAGTTAGGCCCAAGTTCATATATCTCAGATGACATAATTTAATCATTTCAAAGAAAAGTTTTTGAAAAATTTTAAAAGTATTATATGAAATGCCTAATACAGCCGTTGGCATTCTTATAATATCAAAAGATTTCTCTTGCTATCTTTGAATGTGATTTAAAAAAAAAAGGATATTATACTATCAAAAGAAAATTAAGAAGAGTACTGAGTAGGACTTTTATATTTTGATCTACAACCTCCTTATAACTGCTTTATAATTCTTGAAAAAATTAACCCTTTTTCCGGGACCCTTCTTTTTCATTCCCACCACGCTTCTCAGCAAACTCTGATGGAATATTCTTATTAAAAGTTTTTTCTTAAATCTTTTTTAGATTCTTCTGCTATTAAACATAATTTTTTAACTTGACCATCTAAACATTGAATTGAAACTTCTCTACTATGTCTAAAAAATTGAGTTCTTGATTCAAAAGTACCTCTATTATATAGATTTTCTGGATTAAGTAACTGTAAACCATGAGTTTGAAATCTGTTATAATCTTGTTCAGGGTCTATAATTTCTTCTATATTCTGGTTATATTGAGGCTGCCTATGTAAAATTCTTTCTATTATATTTGTATTTATACTAGAGGTACTATGTCTACCTCTATCAAAAGTGTGTGTATATATATATATATATATATATATATATATATATATATACACACTTTTTTCCTTTAAGTCATCTTCTACTTGATGTTGAAATGATGAATAGAACAATTTTCTTAATTATAATAAAATCATGGAAGTGGAGAGAGGACGAGAATTTTTATATGATTTATGATTATTAGAGGATGAGTGATTTTCATTTTTCAAACAATACAAGTAATGGGGCAATCATTAGACGAATGTAGCATTAAAGAGATGAAAAAGTATAACTTTATTTTGCAAATCAAGGTGCCCAAATTAGAAAAGTCAAATTAAGGCTCTAAAAGTAAATAAATAAATCATGACCTAATTACACTCTTTCCTTAAGAAATAAAAGTCACCATTTATCCTTCTCAATCTAAACAAGCTCAACCCCAAAACGCCCATTCCTTTCATTCGTGTCTGCTACCTATCGAAATTTGGAAGTTGTTTTTTTCATAAGGTACACTAGTTTTAATCAACAAATGGATAGTTAATTTTATATTGCATATCATAATTAACTCATGCATTATTTGTGTTGACCCCAAAAAATGTTGTCAACAGATATCAGTATCGGACTCGTGACGCGTGAATTCCGACGAGTTTGACCAGAGTTGATGATTGTAAAATATATGTGGACTATCGAGTCAAAATACCGACGGAGGATTTTTGTAACGCCCCGAGTTCCGCGGACCCGGAACGCTACGTCATCATCTCTTTGCCCTAATTTAACTGAAAAGTTTGGCGGAATAACTAACTTTTAAAAACATCACATTTAAAATTTATGAACGTTAACGGCAATAAATCTCATTAGAATTAATTTAAAGAAAATTGATTAAACTTTAAACTCAAGTTTGAAATAGCGGAAACGACAAAATATGTTCATAACGATCAAATGAGTGAAATTTAAAAAGTAAATTAAAACAATTAACTATATTAATTCGTCCACATCACCGCTGCCCATCCAACTCGACCGTCTCCAAAATCTGCAAATATG
The DNA here is from genome assembly GCA_019395295.1 of Osmanthus fragrans. Taxonomy (NCBI): domain Eukaryota; kingdom Viridiplantae; phylum Streptophyta; class Magnoliopsida; order Lamiales; family Oleaceae; genus Osmanthus; species Osmanthus fragrans. Next base: position 28,661,254 of record CM033350.1, read on the forward strand.
GTTAAAAATAGTGGAATGAGCATTTCGAAGAAATACTCAGTAGACTCATCGCCAGTAATTAATTTACAGAATAATTGAACACATAATTATGCAATCTATACAGTGATATTCTCATGGGCTTATTTTCTGTGAAAAATCATAGGCTCTTTAAAATCATAGGGTGTGGGTAGTCTGTCTCATGCATTTAAGCAAGTAAGTTATGCATAACATCATCTTATCTCATAAGAGATTCTTTCTTCTCATGCAATTAAGCATATAAGTTACGACAAGCATAACAACATAATCTATCTCATAAGAGATTCTCATCTTATGCATTAAAGCATATAAATCACATAAAATCACATAATACATGCAATTATAATTTAAACTAATTAATGAGGGCGAGTCTACCTCAATCTATCTCGATTTGCGTGAAAAGTGGAGCGGGAAGAAAAATCTCAGTTCCTCAATCGTTCGTACGTTTCGTCTAGCCAAAAATAGAAAATAAACCTCGAATTAGTGTTTTGAAATTTTTAAAGATTAAAAACGATAAAAATAAAGTTTAGGGACTTAATTGGAATTTATTAAAACTGAAAATAAAAGTTTAAGGGCTAAAATTGAAATTTTCTAAAATAGGGACTAAATTGAAAATTTGTTAAAACTGAAAATAGGAATTTAAGGACTGGAATGGACATTTTCGAAATTCGTGGGCTGATTTGTTTTAAAACATAAACTTAAGAACTGAAATAAATTCTTTAAATAACTTGGGACCTGAAATACACAACTTCCAAAACTTAGGACTGAAATTGACCAACACCTAATCTAGGGACTAAAATCGTAATTTTTGAAAAATCAAAATTTATAAAACTTTACTCTCAAGCCAGACCACAGCCGTCCAACCCACAGCCGTCCAACCCACAGCCACCACCAACACCGACTGCAAACCCACAAACTGCAGCCGTCCAACCCACAGCCACCACCAACATCGACTGCAAACCCACAAACGGCAGCCGTCCATCCAATCGACTGCCATTGCCAACCCAAAAATCGAGCCCAAATTAACCCCAAATAAAAACCAAAACCAAGGAATAAGAGAACCCAGAAACTTACCTCTTTCCCGACCACTTTATAGCCGGTTCGCCGCCGGAAAACTTATGAGAACCGCACCTCCAAGTCTCGGCTTCTCCCCAACCCGAACACCGAACCACCCCATCACCACCTTCCCACCGTAGGCGCCACCTCGTGACGGCGACGCCGTCACCGTCGGCCGGCAGCGACGGAAGGGGCGAAGCCCCTTCCTCCCCGTTGCCTCCCTTCTCTCTCTCTGCTCGAACGCGACGAAGAGAGAGAGAGAGAGTAAAGTTTTATAAATTTTGATTTTTCAAAAATTACGATTTTAGTCCCTAGATTAGGTGTTGGTCAATTTCAGTCCTAAGTTTTGGAAGTTGTGTATTTCAGGTCCCAAGTTATTTAAAGAATTTATTTCAGTTCTTAAGTTTATGTTTTAAAACAAATCAGCCCACGAATTTCGAAAATGTCCATTCCAGTCCTTAAATTCCTATTTTCAGTTTTAACAAATTTTCAATTTAGTCCCTATTTTAGAAAATTTCAATTTTAGCCCTTAAACTTTTATTTTCAGTTTTAATAAATTCCAATTAAGTCCCTAAACTTTATTTTTATCGTTTTTAATCTTTAAAAATTTCAAAACACTAATTCGAGGTTTATTTTCTATTTTTGGCTAGACGAAACGTACGAACGATTGAGGAACTGAGATTTTTCTTCCTGCTCCACTTTTCACGCAAATCGAGATAGATTGAGGTAGACTCGCCCTCATTAATTAGTTTAAATTATAATTGCATGTATTATGTGATTTTATGTGATTTATATGCTTTAATGCATAAGATGAGAATCTCTTATGAGATAGATTATGTTGTTATGCTTGTCGTAACTTATATGCTTAATTGCATGAGAAGAAAGAATCTCTTATGAGATAAGATGATGTTATGCATAACTTACTTGCTTAAATGCATGAGACAGACTACCCACACCCTATGATTTTAAAGAGCCTATGATTTTTCACAGAAAATAAGCCCATGAGAATATCACTGTATAGATTGCATAATTATGTGTTCAATTATTCTGTAAATTAATTACTGGCGATGAGTCTACTGAGTATTTCTTCGAAATGCTCATTCCACTATTTTTAACCATATTTGCAGATTTTGGAGACGGTCGAGTTGGATGGGCAGTGGTGATGTGGACGAATTAATATAGTTAATTATTTTAATTTACTTTTTAAATTTCACTCATTTGATCGTTATGAACATATTTTGTCGTTTTCGCTATTTCAAACTTGAGTTTAAAGTTTAATCAATTTTCTTTAAATTAATTCTAATGAGGTTTATTGCCGTTAACGTTCATAAATTTTAAATGTGATGTTTTTAAAAGTTAGTTATTCCGCCAAACTTTTCAGTTAAATTAGGGCAAAGAGATGATGACGTAGCGTTCCGGGTCCGCGGAACTCGGGGCGTTACAATTTTGGTGTCAAATGAATAAAGATCTGTAGTTATTGCTTGCTTAACAGTCCGTTCCTTTTCAGGAATAACTGCCACTTCCAGGACCATCTCTTCTTCAGAGGCTTCGATCATCACGACATCTCCCCCTTGGTCAAGGTAGTTTCCTTGAACAGGATAGTCAATCTCCATTAAGACAACATTCACGCTCCTTGGTTCGGCTTTACGAATGGAATTAGTATAGCACAACCTTGAACTTCTCTGGTCCCCTCGGACCGTTGTAACACCATGCTCCGTGGGGAATTTCATGCACAAGTGGTATACTGAGGTGACAGCCTAAAGTTCTTTCAGGGTGGGTCGACCCAGTACTCCATGGTAGGCGGAGCGATGATCTACGATTAGGAATTCCATGAGGTTTTTGGACATAAGAGGTGCTTCTCCCATCTCATTGCTAGGACAATTTTCCCTCGGGGGATGAGACTATCTCCCGTAAATCCATAAATCGGAGACGTCACGGGGATCAATGCCTACTTTACTTCCATTTGATCGAAAGTAGCTCCAAAAATAATATTAACGGAACTCCCGTTATCTACCAGCATTCCCTTCAAACCGTTTCTGGCCACCACCGCCCTCACCACCAAAGCATCACAATGGGGATAGTGTATCCCTACAGCATCATCCTGTGTGAAAGTAATGGGTTCCGCTCCACCATTAGAGGGTTGTGTGCTGACTATCAAGCTAGACATTGGGGGTTCCCTAACCTGTTCTGCGTAATTCCTTTGGGCATTTCTGGATTCACCGCCAACATAGGGGCCTCCGAATATGGTATCAATTTCTCTGATGGGTTTGCCTCCATCACTATTGTGCGGGCTTCGGTGGCATCTATGACCTTTTTCAGGTCTCCGACTTTCTTCAGGTCGCTTGCGCTCGCCTCCTCTCGAATTGTTGCGTAATGCACTTGCCTGTTGGCCTCTCTCCTAGGCATTATTCTGCCTCAAGTCCCAACATGTGGTGGTGTCGTGGCCATATCATCAGTGGTAGGTACAATAAGGAGTATTGTTCCTATTCCTAGGCCCAACGTTCCTTCCCCTACCTCTTGATCCACGTTTTAGCGATGTGGAGAGTCTCTCTTGCTGCCCGGAATTATGGTGGACTTCTTCATATGCCAGATTTGGAACTGCATTTAGTGTAGCAGCTGCCAGTGCTTGTCCTGGGTTAAGGTCTGCCTGCCCATTTTGGTGGTCTATTAGGTAACCTCGTCCTCTTCGCAATTGGGGATGTGGGAGACCTCGGCTTGCCCTGTTGCGATGATACTTGAGTTCTTCATTTATAATTTCTCGCCTTATCATTTCCAACAATGCGTCATAACTGGTAGGATCCTTGTTTTGTACATCCCTCCAAAAAAAAAGAGTTCATGTTTAAGCCACCCCTTAACACGATGAGCGCTTCTCTATCCGAAACTTGGATGCAGTATGTCATTTCGTCCTTGAATCGGGATGAGAAGGTTTTCAGCGACTCTCCTTGTTGTTGCCTCATGTCTTGAAGGCGCTGGATTGGGCCTTCACCTTCTTTGCTAGTTGCAAAGTGCTTAAGGAATGCCTTCTTGAAGTCAGGCCAACTTCGGATGCTTCCTTCTTGCAACCTGCTATACCATACTTCAGCCGCTCCACTCAGGGTAAGATGGAAAGATCTGCATTTCATTGCCGGGGTAGACCCCCGCAGTCCCATGTGGGTTTTGAAACAGTCCAGATGTTTCACAGGGTCTTCCCTTCCTTCGTATTTTGGTATTTTTGGCAAAATGAAGTGGTTTGGTACTGGGGCATCTTGAATTTTCCTTGAAAAGGGTAAAGTATCATTATCATCATCAACATCGCAAGACCTTTGGGGTTCGTCCTAGTATCGATTCCCATCGACAGGCATGTTCCGAAGTGGTTGAGACGGACCGACTTGATCCCTTCTCTCTCACCTATTTCTAGGCGGAGGTCTCACCCCTCCGTGATGCGGTTCTGCTTGGCCTCCAAATCGAGGTTGTTCAACAGGTTCCTCTCTGGGCCCTTGCGGGCGGCTATTGAGCCTACTTCTAGGCGGGTCAGTGATTCTGTCAAAAACACTCCTGGTTTGTCTGGGAGACCTCCTTGGGACATCGGAATCGTAATGCAATGAGTAGTCTTGTGGTGCCTCTTGGGGAAGTTCGCCTACATGATTGGTGGAAGAACCGACTTCGGCCTCTCTTCCCAGGGGATCCCCATGTTGATACGGAGGTTGGCCTCCCATGTGATTGTTTCCTTCGTCATATTGATTGTTTTGGTAAAACCCATCTTCTTGCGGAGGGTTTTGAAGGTTATGGTACCCTCCTTGAGCCTGCATGTTCATTAGCATCTCATGCATAGCTTGGTTTTGCTGGGTGATATTCCGCATATTTTCTGCCATGGTGGCCATTTCCTTGCTAAGTCTAGCAGCTTCTTTCGATTAGCCCCGTGGGTCGTGCCTTTGTCGCTGGTTAAACCTGTGGCGGGACGTAGGCATCGTGTGCTAGGGTTTCCCTTGTTCAGGGTTTTCCTCAGCCATCTGAGACGCTACTTCTCCTTCGTTTTCGCTCATCTTTGCTAGCTTTCTGGTTTAGCTTTCTTTTCAACTTTCGTATGTTACTTAATCCTTCTTAGTGATTCTTTACTCAAGAATAACGTTCCTTTCTTCAAGGGGATATAATTTTTCCTTTTGCAGGATTATAATAGCCTTTGTTTACGGGATTCTCGTGGTTTAACTGTTTGCTTCCCACAGATGGCGCCAATCTGTTGACCCCAAAAAATGTTGTCAACAGATGTCAGTATCGGACTCGTGACACGTGGATTCCGACGAGTTTGACCGGAGTTGATGATTGTAATATATATATGGACTATAGAGTTAGAATACCAATGGAGGATTTTGGTGTCAAATGAATAAAGATCTGTAGTTGATTTTGAGTTTAAACCTTTATAATATTGCAAAAGCACAATAACTATAAAAACAGGATATTTTCTCTATGAATCACTTTAGTAAGAATTTGAGTTTTGTATCTTCCATTATCTCAAATCCAGCATCCTTTTTACAATCACAACAAATTCTATTTATAGACAAACGGCTGAACTGCCTATCATCGGATCAGATCCACGTGGCTTCATCTTATTGTTTTGAACATCACATCATTCACGGCATTAACTATGGTAATGATTTCCCTACCATTGCGCTGCCACCTCCTTCCTTTTGTCTGACATTAAGTAAGGTGGCTTTAAAATGACTTGTCACGTCAATCACTTCTCAGGGATATCCTTCAGATTTGTTCCTTACAAGCGCCTCGGTGAACGAAGCGTTTAAGCTACAAGGAGGACTTCGGACTGGAGATGTACTGTGCAGTTGAGGGGACTTCATTTATAGAAGGACTTCTGTCACGTTCTATCCACTTCGTCTATATAAGGACTTCTGCCACGTACTATCTACTTCGTCTATAGAAGGACTTCTACCACGTGGCGTCTTCCTTCGAGGAAGGACTTCGTACAAGCGAATAATATGTCCCCCTTACTATTCATTGAGGAGTGTCTTCTTGTGGGTTCCTCCACGTGTCATCCAAATGTTGACCCCATTTTAATGGGGTAACAATTTGTACAATAGTGTGAATGGCTATAAGTATGTAAATGTGTATGTTCACATGTGTATGGGTTGTAAAAATTGGTTATTAAATTTCTGTTAAGAGTTTTTGGCAATTTTCTCCGAAGCCCAAGTTTTATAATTAACCATTCTTAATTTTTCTACGCTATTAATTTACAGATTGGGTGTATAATAAATTTGTGGCTTACGAATAGTAGCCACCACCTTGCTAAATTAAGACTTTATACAGGAGATTCCAAGACCCTAACAAATGTAAATTTCAACCCTTTCAGATTGCTAGCAGCTAAATGAATGAAATGATGATTTTATTTATTTATTTAGGTTTCAATATGTTTTTTAGAACCTATATTTTCTTTAGTCCTACTTTTTCCTTTGGATGAGATAACAAGGATTTTGCCCAGTTGATGCAAACTGTTGGTAGTTATAAACTAAATATAATTGAAAGTGAAATTTGAAATAAAATAATAGAATTTGTGTAAATTTCAATTGATCTATTATAATTACAAAAAAGAATGACTTTATTTAGCCCTTGTTTGAGCCCCATTATTTGGTTAAAAAAATTGAAATAGAAATTTTTTGGATAATGTGTGATTGAAAAGTAAGAAAAAGTTTTAGATTTACGTGTACATAACATTATTTATTAAAAGAATATGTGGTTGAAAATGAATTTAAAGAAAAATAAATTATTGAAAAATGGGGCTAAATCAAGGTCTCAATTATGATCATTTATAGTAATTATATAAACGGTGTAATTTTACGACAAAATACAATAAATAAAATAATGCTTAATTATCCGCCTTAATACTATTCAGCACTATTTACTATGTCCTACTAAACAAATCATCGAACCATCATGAAAATTATCATAGAAAATCATGAAATATGTAAAATATTTCAATATGTTTTATCGAAGTTTCTAAGTAAATGGAAATGAACTAGGACCTTGGCAAGTTGACTTTGAGGATGATCAAGGACATCCTCACTTGCTTTTCTGGAAGTAATATTCTAAAATCTCCCAAGTAAACATCTCCTTATTTCCATGCGTACGTCATATGGTTAAATATATAAACTTGTTACTTAAATGTCATTGCGTGAACATGATATTTGATCATTACATTTTATGTCATAAATGCTTCTCATGACATATTCATACATGTCAATGTATTTATAAATATACATGAAGTTTCAAAAAATAAAAATGTTTCCAAATGTCAATGAGCCAATGACTATTTCAAAAATATATGTATCTCGAATGTTTTTATTACGAGATATATGTCTATGCCATAAAAGGTGTAAGTGAGAAAATCGGGCGTGGGAGATTGGCGCACCTAACCAATGTTCAATGTTAAATGATAATGTTAATTTTAACCACTTTGCGGTATTACTGGTAGGACGAATTAGATTCTAAATAATAATTGTTTACTGCATTCTGATTAGTTAGGTGATAGGCTAAGTGAGCTCACGACATCAATGTTAAAATTTTCAAAGAAATGAAATAAAAGTGGATATATATTGAGAAATGCCTTTTATTTTAAAGTAATATGATGCATGAGGTTTTCTTACTAAGCATTGCCATGTTATCCCTTCCCATTTTCAAAATGATGGAGGTATCATTTGAGATGATAGCTTGTGGTGACAAGAACTCAGTATTATCACATTTAAATATTGAATTTATTTTGTAAATAAAGTTAATATTCAATTTAATTATCTTATATTTCATTAAGAACAAAAATTTTAAAATAATAAGTCATTGATATATATTACGTTGAAGAAAAATTTAATCATTTTTTGCATATATTATTTTGTTCATTTAAAAGTAGCGTTACTCAAATTAATAGTTCATGTACGAATAATAAATCTTAACTAGGAGAGAAGACGAAGTTGTGTAAATATTTAATTTTAGGGGATATTGTTGACCCCAAAAAATGTGTCAACAGAATCCCTATCTTGCCCCCTCCACGTGCGTATATTTAGATTTACAATCAAATTTAGAATATATTTTACTTCCTTGTATTTGTTTTATTAATAATTCTTTTATTGGTAATTTATAGTTATTTGATATAGTTTTAGAATTTAGGTCTCTATAATCAATTACCATTCTAGCTTTTCCTCTTTTAATTTCATTATGGTTTCTAACCATAAATGCTGGACTATTATATGGACTTGTTGATTCCCTTATTACTCCTAATTGTAAGAGTTCCTTAATTTGGATTTCAAATTCTTTTTTTTTTCTTCTTCGCTATAAGGAAATTGTTTTTCTGATATCTTAGCATCTGGGCTTTTTAGTTCAATCCTTGCAATATGTTAATCTTTATCCCATTTGGCTAAGGGATGTTCATGATAACATTCTTCTAGTTCTGATTTAACATTTTCTAATTCTTCTTCTAAGTAATACTGGATTTTTGTTTTTTGTTTTTGATTGATTTCTGTATAACATCCACAACGATTACCTGTAGAACTCTGATGTCCAGGTTTATGGTGAATTGGTTGGTGTACAATTTCAATAGCTTTATAAATTTTTGGCGTTTTAATTTTGTGATTACAAGGTGTGGTAAATTCAAACCATCTTTATATTGTGTAAATAGACTATATGTATAGATAAAATTTTCTCCTAAAAGTACATCGCATCCAAATTGATCTGTTGTATATATTCTAGGAATAAAACATTCTCCGTTTCTTATAGTTATAGAAATATTTTTTTACAAAATCTCTATAGATTTCTACTATATCACTGGCTGTTTGACTATAAGTTGTTTTCTTATAGTCTCTTTTATAATATTGTTATGGGAACATATTTCTTTTACATAGGCAGATTCCTGATCCAGTATCAACTAAGTCTGGGACTTTGGGATAACTTGCGTTCGAAGAGTTATTCCTTGTGGTAATTCTTCTTCTAATAAATGATCAACTAAGTCTGCTCTTATATGACTAGTACTAGCTCTTGTATTAACAAGGGCTATGATTTCTTCGTAATTATTTTGATTATTTATATATTCTGTTAAAATAAGGAAATTTTCTTCCTCACATTTTCTAAGGTCAATATCAATGCTATTTCTAAATATTGTTGAATAATTTCTACTAGTAGATGGTCTACTAGAACTTGTGAGTTCTCTGGTGCTGAGACTTCTTTCTATTATTCTACTAGACATTCTTATTACAAGTTGTCCAGAGGTACTCAAGGTGACTAATCCTTGATTTCCTACATTATTGTCAATTCTTCTAGATATATCTTATGGTAAGGAAATGTTATTATTACTTAACATTCTTGTTGGTGTAAATTGTGCTAGGTCTCGGAAGTCTTCATGAATTTGTATGAAGTCTCCTGAAATTGTTTTGACTTCTTTTTGGTCCGTTGTAGTAAAGGCATATAAAGCTTTACAATGTAAAGTTACTGCTTTACTTCTTGGTGGCATAATTAATCTATTAATTTTGTTATATAGATTTAATCCTAGATTTAAGTTTTCATCTAATAAGGACATAGCAAATCCAGGTCTTATGGTAAATATGGTTTTGTTATATACAAAATTTCCAGAGATAACTCCTAATAGAGCATCCATAGGGTCATGAAGTATTCTGTTACCCATTAAGTACATTTGTATCGGAATATTATTTGGATTCCTTCAATCACAATATTCTTTAATTTTTCTCTGGTAGATCTTTTTATATTTGCTAATTCTCTATTAACCCATTCTCTGGCTATTAGAGGTATAGTAGTGTTACCTTTGACATTCTCGATATTAATAGGTACTTCATCATATTTGGCAATGTATATAGTTTTGTTAAACCAAGATATTATTGGTCTAACAAAAATATCTTTATCTTTTAAAGATATTTGTTTTTCTTTTATGACTCCATATCTTTCTTCATAAAAACAACCGTTTGTGAAATTCCTTCCTCATTATCTAAGATACTCTCAAAGGTGTCCATAATTTCTTGATTCATGTAAATCTGTTCAAATTCTGGTTCTTCAATTTCTTCTATATCTAACTCATAGATTGAGTCTGTTTCAAATAATTCATCTAAGTCTTCGATTATTTCATAGTCTGAATCGGATTCTATTTTTTCCATTAATCTAATGGTTTTAACATTTTCTCTTTTATTTCTATTAGGACAATTGAGAGATATATGTCATATTTCATTACATGTAAAACATTTGCATTTTTTTTATAAAATTCTTCTTTAGATTTCTTCTGATGGTTATATTATCTTTTCCAAGGTTTTTTCTTCTTAAAATACCTTTTGTGGCTCTTAAATCCTTTATTTCTCTTTCAAGGTTTGAGATATCTCTTAAATTTCTTCTTATAATATGGTTTCTTAGATGGTTGGTGACAACCAAATTGTGGCACTGCTGCTATTTCTCCATAGCAACATAAACTTACTTTCTTACCATATTTTTTAAATAGGTGTTGGTACATAGATTTTTTGCACCATTCAGATATTTTTCTCTTAGGGAATGAAGTTCTCATTCCTAATGTATCCTCTTTATGGTTATGATCTTCCCATTCTATTTTCTTCCAATAAATTGGGTAATCCTCAAATAAATTCTGACCACATGGCCAAGGTAGTTTAAGAAAATATCTATTTAGTAGTTTTTTTTTTTATCTTCTTCTGATAGATTTCATTCTTTTATGGATTTAGATGCTTTGATTTATATTTTTTTTCGAATTTCTTAGTATATTCATTTAACTCACACATATCACAAATTTTTAATAGTTTCATTTCTGTTTCTACTTGTAAGGTTTCTTGAGTAATCATATCTATTTTAGTTTCTTGTATAACTTCTCCTAAGAGTAAGTTCTAAAGAAATTTTCCATTCATTTTAAAACTTCTTTAAAGTTTTCAGCATATAAGCTTTCATTGCTATCAATAGTAGTCGTAAATTTTTCTCCATATTTGATTTGATTTTTAGTTTCTTCAGATGTTCTTCTCTAGATATCTGAAGTAATTCTTCTAAAAGTGTGGATTATGAAGTTATATGCTTGAGTAGTATTCCATTTATGAAAAGCAACAGCTAAATCAGTAGCTTTCGCCCATAAGTCAATAATTTTATTTTTATTATTGCTATCATCAACATCTAGTCATATTCCTGTTGTAGGAATTGGTTTAGTAAATAGTTTAATTGGATTATTATCTCTAAGGTGTATAGGTTTGGTTGTCATAGTTTTAAGTCCTTTTCTAAAATTGTACTTTTCTCGTTCTTCTGTTATTCTATGTTCTTTCATCCATTCAAAATTCTAGTCATCATATTTGACTTGGGTCTAATCTGTATTATCATTAGTTATATTAGTTTCTCCAACTAACAGTTGATTTTCAACTTGTTGATTTAAAGATGGAGTATTAATTTCAGTAGTTTCTTCTTTGTTTGTAAGCTTTTAATTCTTCCCCATTAGTTTCAAAAAATTTAGTTTCTAATTCTTCTATAACATATGCCGGTAAAGGTGGTTCAATTGATACATAAGAATTTTTAAATTTTGATTCTTTAAATTTTGATTCAATTTGTTTATATAGGATTTTTGGTCCTATTTTAATATTGTCATTTACAATTTCTAAATTAGCTTCAATATTTTTTTATATGAGTTATAACATCTTGACTTATAACATCTGTTTTTTTTTCTAAAGGTTGAGCATAATTATCATATTGTTCTAAAAATTGATCTATTATTATATATTCTTCATATTCGGGAGATTCATCTACCAAAATTTGTAATACTTTATTTTTAATTTCAATTAATTGTTGAGAATTATTTATTTGTTTTATCTCTTCACTTAAAGATTTAAATTTGCACTTAAATTTGTCATTAATTCTTAATTCGATTAGTATTAGTTAATATACCAATATTTTGTAATTCTTCTAAAATAATTTTATCTTTTCTATTCATTCTAAAGATTTTAGTTTCGTTACTAGGCTCTGATACCAATAAAAAGGAGGGCACAATTATGAATATAATATTTTGAGGGCTTAATTGAAATCCTTTTATATTTTGATGACAATGGTGTAATTTTTATGTTACGGGTATTTTAGGTAGTTTCTAATGTTAAAATGGTCAAAGGCTATTGTGGAAAAATGACCTCTTCATTTGAGCCATTTTCATGTATTTCCCCTCCAAAACGTGAAAACGTCGTTTTGTGTTTTCTTCACAATTTTTTTTTTAAAATTTTTTATTTTTGAAAATGGAAAAGAGAATGCGTTTTAATTGTTTTGAAAAATCGAAAATCGAAAATGGCTTGAAAACGGCAAAGAGAACGGGGCCTAAATTTTTGCCAAGCTGATGAGAGTTACATTAGAAAAAGTTGTTGGAGGCTTGAAAAAGTTGTTGGAGGCTTGAACCATTTGAAATTGAAGTAAAATGATAGAACCCTTAACTAGATGCATTGAAAACTTGCAGAGGGGAATGAGAGTTGATGCTCTAATAATTACCATAGCGAGGCAACGACTTCCTTTCACCAAGATCAAACATAGAAGTGTAGAAATTCCCTGAAAAGCAAGGTCTGTCCATGGTGCTTTTTCAAGCTGATAAAATGCCCCAAAGCAAGAAAATAGGCCCTTCCAATTCTAGCTATACATTGTTTCGTTATCGGCGACAATGGTTGATGTTGTTGATAAAATATTGTACTCGAGGAAACTTTGAATCAAAAGAGCACATAAAGTATAGGCAGACCCAGTAGAATCACAGTAACTGACATAGGCCAATTATTTAGCTCAAATTTTGGAAGAACAAATAAATTACCATGGCAAAAAATAAATAAACAGAACTAATAAAATGAAGCATTTGATGAGCCCAAAAGCTTTGGACAATTTGAGGAGTAATAAAGCCCAAGGATGGAAAATTAGTGAGGCCCAAATTTATATACACATTTGACCCATAATCTCCCAAGCCCATTCAGTAGTGTGCACTTCTCCCAACCTGAGTTAGTGGATGAAAATAATTCATATTAAGCCCTGTTTGATTTTCATTTTGGGGAAAATAATGCATTTTGAATAGTTGATTGATGGAGAATGTGTGGTTAAAAATTAAGGAAAAGTTTTGGGTTTGCATGTAATGTTATTTATATTGAAAAATGTATGGTTGAAAAAAGAGAGAACAATGAATTTTGGAAAAAATAAGAATCAAACGGGGCCTAACCCAATAAAAAGGTACCAATTTAGCATAGAGCCAGTCTGAAGAAATGGATAATTGAATAATATTTGGCACTAATTGTTTTACATTTAGCCTAGCTTATATACACAAAGATAGCTATACGTACGATGCATACAAGGAGAGAATATTCTATCTAACAACTTGACACATGGCCTAACAAATTAAATTGCATTCCAGTATCAGCATGTGCCATTGTCTTCCACTATGGATACTGTTAGATGGTTGGCTGCCATGTAGAGTGTTATGCTGAATTGATTACTCTAACACCCCCTCTCAAGATGGAGTTGGTTTCAACCACTCCAAGCTTGTCTCTTAGAAACAAAAATTTGGAGTGAGTGAGAGGCTTTGTCAACAAATCTGCTATCTGATCTGATGATGGTATGTAGTTGATTTCTAGTTCACATCTTAGTACTTTATCACGTACAAAATGAACATCAAGTTCAATGTGTTTGGTGCGAGCATGGTAGACTGGATTTGATGCCAGTGCACTTGCGCTCAAGTTATCACACCAAATTCTTGGAATTGTCCTCTATGGTATATTTAGTTCCAGCATTAAGGATTGGATCCATGATATCTCAGACACACTGTGAGCAAAGGCTCGATATTCAGGCTCAGTACTCGATCTTGCTACAACTTGTTGTTTCTTAGAATTCCAAGATACTAAATTGTCTCCAAGATATACACAATATCCTGTAGTAGACCTCCTATCATCTGGACATGACGCCCAGTTAGAATCAGCAAATGAATTTATGTCAAGGTTGTCACTTTTATGAATGGCAAGACCATGATTTAGTATTCCCTTGAAGTACCTGAACACTCTCTTAAGTAACTTCTAATGAGCATCTGTGGGATTTTGAAGAAATTGGCTCATTCTATTTACACAAAAGGTGATATCTAGTCTGGTATGTGCTAGATATTGAAGGCCTCCTATTGCACTTCTGTATAAGGTTGGATCCTCCATGACCTGTCCATCAGTCTTTCAGACTAACTTACCAGCTGCCATTGGGGTTAGGCTTGGTTTAAGATGCTCATAGCCAAACTTCTTGAGTAGATCGATGTTATATTTTGTTTTAGTTAGATATCGTCCAGCCGAGTCTCTGTGCACTTCCATTTCAAGAAATGGTTAAGTTTTCCCAGATCCTTAAGGGCAAAATAAGTGTTCAACCTATCAATACCTCTTGCACTTTTTGATTGTTTGCTTCCTGTTATTATTAAATCATCCACGTAGACCAATAAGAACAACACACATACACTATTCCCCAGGAAGAAGAGTGAATTATCTGCTCTAGACTGGTTAAAGTTCCATGTTAGCAGGGTGTTTTTGAGTTTCTCATGCCATGCTCTTGAAGCCTGCTTTAGCCCATACAAGGTTCTTTCCAGCTTGCACACAAAATTAGGATTTCTTTTGTCCAAAAAACCTCGTGGCTAATGCATATACACTGTCTCATTTAGCTTTCCATTCAAGAAAGTGTTGTTGACATCAACTTGTCTGATATTCCAATCCCTTGAAACGACCAGAGTTAAAATTATTTTCAAGGTTGATGCTTTGATAACAGGGCTGAAGGTTTCACCATAATCAACTCCAGGTGTTTGAAGAAATCCCTTGGCTACCAGCCTTACTTTATGTCTCTGTACCTTGCCCTCAGAGTTGTACTTCAGCCTAAACACCCATTTGCTTCCTATTATCTTCATTTCAGCTTTGGGAGGTACTAGTGTCCATGTCTTATTCTTCATTAGAGCATTGTACTCATCCTACATTGCCTTATTCCAACTGTCATACTGTAATGCCTCTTCGACAGTTGAAGGTTCAGTTTCTATTGCTTTGTCTTGTGCTTAGCTAGTGTGGACATTTGGTTTGAATATTCCAGCTTTACTCCTAGTTACCATGTGAAGTCTAGTTACCTCTGTAGTATTATGATCCTATAGAATCAACTCATTTCTTACTTCTTCAACTCTAGATTCATCCTGGTTAATGTCAATATTCTTCTGATTAATTAGCTCATCCTGATGCACTTCAACATCACTCCCCTCATTTAACTCTTATTCTACAACATGATCAGGTTCTGTGACAGAGAAGTCTGTTGCAGTTGAGGCATTAGGAAGAATTGTATCAACATCACTTTGAGGTATTGTTTTGTAGCTAGACTCAGTGTTAAATGGAAGAAAACTCAATGGGCTTTCAGAAGTGTGAGGTTGAGAATGTTTGTTCAGGAACCGAGATTTGAAAGGAAACACTAGTTCATTGAAAATAACATGTCTGGAAATATATATTCTACCACTTGAACTCAGGCACTTATATCCCTTATGTGAGTCACCATAGCCAAGAAACACACATTTTTGTGACTGGAAGTTGAACTTGTGCCTTTGATAGGGTCTAAGACATGGACAACAAGCACAACCAAATGTTTTAAGTGTGCTATAGTCAAATTTTTTCTTATATAAAGCTTGAAAAGGGGTCTGGTGTTGAAGCACAAGAGTTGGTAATCTATTAATTATATAGGTAGCCGATTTAAAAGATTCCTACCAATAATGTAAGGGCATTTGTGCTAGAACTAAAAGGGAAAGTCCAATTTCTGTAATATGCCTATGTTTTCTCTTTGCTCTACCGTTTTGCACAGAAGTGTAAGGGCAAGAGTACCTAAGTTCTATTCCAGACTCTGAGGCAATTTTAGTGAAGTTTCTGAGCTTTCCTCCCCAGTCAAATAGCAAGGTTTTTATCTTCCTTTCAAACTTGTTTTCTACTAGAATTTTGAATTGAGTGAAGATATTTAGTGCCTCAGATTTGTATTTCATGGGATATATCCAAGTGAACCTGCTATGATCATCAACAAAGATGATATAGCACCTGAATCCTGAGGTAGAAATAACTGGTGCAGGTCCCCAGACATCAGTATGAACTAGGTCTAATGGCATCATGGCATGAGAAGTGGAAGTATTAAACGGTAGTGCATGAGACTTTCCAAATTAGCAAGATTCACAGAAACTTGGAATTTCATTAACTTTGGTAAACTTATTACAAGACATTAGCACTTGACTCAACACATGATTTGAAGGATGGCCTAATCTCCTATGCCACATATCAAGTTCTGTTTCTAACACTTTGAATTTTTTGGTTAGCACATCACAATTGGACGTTACTAAGAAGCAGTTGGAGTTATTTTGATGGTGTGACTCTTTGGCTGTGAGTTTGGGATTGGGGCTTGGTGACTTCAATTGATATAGTCCATCCTTAAGCACTCCCTGCAGCAGACTCCTCCTAATTTTTAGATCCTTAACAACACAGCAATCAGAGTAAAATTCCACGAATACATTGTTATCATTTGTAAGCTGTGAAACACTAATTAAATTCTTCTTGATTGCAGGTACATGAAGTAAATTATTTAGTGCAAAAGATCTATTGTTTTGTGAAGAAATGTTTCCTTTGCCAATGTGTGCAATATGTAAAGAGTTTCCATCCCCAACTAGTAGTTTTTCATTACCTTCATATCTCCTAATAGTGCTCAGCTTACCTTTGTCAGCTGTGAGATGACTACTTGTACCAGAATTAGCAAACCAAGCTTAGTCTTCAAGAGTATTTGGTGAAGCCACATATGCAGTAGGATTTGAGTAGCTATTCTGAGGATTTTGATTGTTAGGTCTGCTTCCCATGTGTCTATCATCATACCTGTTAAAGTACCAGCTCGCGAAATGATTGTTTAATCCACAAATCTGACAGGGTCCCCTGTTTTCATTTGACCTACCTGTTTTGCCTCTTCCTTTTGTTCTACCTCTGAAACTCATTGTTCTACCACTGTTAGTTCCTCTAAAGCTTCTACCACTTCCAGATCCTGCTCTCTGAACAACCTGCACACTTGACTATCTGTGAAATTGGTACTCACTTGATTCAAATATTCCAGCCTACTTTCAAAGGTCATCAACACAGAGGATAGCTCATGCCATGATATGCTTTCCCTACTGTTGATCTGCACTACAATGGGTGGAGACTCTTCATCCGAACCTGACAATACTTGAGTCACAAGATCACTATGATCAACTATCTTTCCAGCTATCTGCAGGTTATCAGCTAGATGCTTAATAGTGGTGAGATATTGATCCATACTCATGGATCCTTTCCTTGTTCTCTGCAGCTCTCCAGTAAGAAAAATAACCCTTGACTTGTTTAGTATACCATAACTTTCTTCTAGTGCAGTCCACAATGCACTTGAACTAGCACAACTCAAGACTTTCATAGCTATTTCTGGTGTCATGGAGGAGTATAACTAGCCCATTAGTAGTTGGTCGGTCGAATTCCATTTGATGTACTCAGGATTTTGGACCACTTCTAATTGGTGGTCATCTGTATGCCCAGGAATTCTGGTGGACACTTCTTTGTGCCAAGTAAATAGCCTTCAAGATTATGTCCTTTGATTATAGGCATAATCATATTTTTCCATAGCAAAAAAATATTTCTGTCAAGTTTAACAGGTGGTTTTTGAGTAAGATTTATCCCAACTGGTAAGACTTGATTCATACTGACTTGGGTGAGGGTTGTATTGCTTGGAGTGGACTGGTTACTTGCATCGGCGTTAGCCATTTTATGGCTCTGATACCAAGTCTAAAGAAATGGATAATTGAATAATATTTGGCACTAATTGTTTTACATTTAGCCCAGCTTATATACACAAAGATAGCTATACATATGATACATACAAGGAGAGAATATTCTATCTAACAACTTGACACATGGATATGGTTAGATGGTTGGCTGCCAGGTAGAGTGTTATGTTGAATTGATTACTCTAACAAAGCCTCTGTCTCTTTTGCCAGCAAAAAGGTTGTCATAAACCATTTGAATACACTTCCATCAATATGTCTCCATCAAAATTAATGCTGATTGAAACCCGATCAAAGATAGACCATGGACCAGCAGTTAATGTGGTGTTGTCGGGGTGTTGTTTCTAATGAACGCAAACTACTGCTTTAACAACATTTTTCTGAAGGTCATGAAAATGCAAATCTGGTGTCGCTTGGTGCTAGGGAATGAAATGGTTGCCTCAATATCGATGGAGGTCGTGAAATGCTAGGGGATGGCCACCTTAATTAAAGTGGCGCCAACAGTTGTTCGATAGCTTAATAGCGTTGGAAGCTGCATTTTGACCGAAGCTTTACATCAAATAATTGGAGGGCAAAGCTTTATTTCACAACTCACAGAACCAACGAGAAGAAATCTTCTCTCTTTTGAACTCTTCCATCCAAGCTCCATAACAGAAATCAATTGTGGACTCATTGGACTTTAGGCTGTGTTGGGTATTGACACTTAGTTGTCAACCTAATTTACTTGTAATATTTGTGGTTTCTAGTTTAAGTCTAGTTTGGTTGTAAACCAAGCATGACATGTGATGAAATGTATAAAATATTAGGCAAGAAATCCTAAAATTAAGGGGAGAAGGCATGGTGTCTAGGTAGTAGGTTGACTACCATATCTTTCTATATATATGTACTCCATTATGGAGCTCGATGTAGACTGAACATTACACAAGAAATCAATACAAAAAATATATTCAAACACCTTCAAAGATGTAGTCTCTTGGTGATCTTGAAAGTTTCCTCTGCTGGTTCAATAACCAGTAGAGGAAGCTTTGTTTTATGTTTATGTTCTTGTATATTTTATGTTTATTGTTTATGTTTTTAATGTTAATCTCCACTGTCATCTTCCCCCACTTGAAACCACCATTTTTGCTAAGTTATTGACTCCATTTTATTGAGCTGAGATCAGCTCCTTGCACTCCCTCGATCCTCAGCTTCTTCATACTCAAGAAAATGATATCAAAACAGAACTTTCGTATTCAAATGAAGAATATTTCGATTCTTCCTTTTTATTTTTAACATGGTATCAGAGCTACAAATGATTTTAAGGGCCAACAAAAATATTTTTCAAAAATGCTGCGTTTGCTCTATGAAATCAGATTTTAGAAAACCCTTTGTTGTCTTGGTATTTTTTATCATTTTCAGAGCACTCTTATAGAGAGTTGCCACATTTTTTAGAGCTCTTTCACAGAAGGAAGTAGCCATATCTGTTGTTATAGCTCAGACCTGGGAAGATCAAAGAATCAAGCCCAGTTAACAAGTAGCTAAACAACTTGTTTTCGAGCATTTTTTCAGTAAAAAAAAAATGCCACTCAGCTTCCCTCCAAGTCCTCCCTAGTGGTTTTAAAAGGTGACTGGAAGCACTAGAAGCATGAGGATCAGTAGCAGCCACTCCAGAAACCTTGTAGAGACAGCCATCTTAACAATGGCTCAAAAACTCTTGGATAAAACCAGTTTAAAGGTACTGTGTTTCTGGTGGTGCAAATGGCCATTGAAACCTTGTAGTGACAGCCTGAAAATGGCTCAAGGACCCTTGGAAAAAAATCAGGTGAAAGCTCTCCCTTGTGGTCTTAAAAAGTAGCTAAGAACCTGTGTTTCAATGTTGCAAAATGCTGGAAAAATTTGAGATGTACCAGCAACCTTCATTATGGCTGATCATTCTTTAAAAAAAAAAAAAAAAACCAACAAGAGAGAAACCAGACAAGGGGAATTAAATGTTGAAGAAGAAGTTGAAATTAGCTCAAAATCGTGTTTAAAATGATTGATTTTCAGTGAAGAAATCTGGAGTTTAAATGGCAAAAAATCGATATTGAAACGTTGATATACGATGAGCCATTTTTTGAAGCTCAAATCTGGTATAAAATTGGCAAAATCCGATAAGTGAAAAGATTCCCTTCAATTTTTGGTAACCTCATACCGTATTTCAATATCCAGTACTTGTCTTCAAAATCCGGTAAGTGCCAAGAATATGCTGAAATCCGATATGTATTGAAAAAATCCGGTAAGTTGGCTAAATCCAAATCTAGTAAGCTAAAGCCAAATCCGGTAAGTCTCAAACTATAAATCCGGTATTTCAAATGGCAAAATTTCAGCAGCAGCATTGGCCAGAAAAATGAAGAAATTGAAGAACAATTTGATGAAGAATGGATCAAATTTTGAAGACTTTGACACACAAATTTTTTTTGTCTTCCAATCTAAGTGTCAAAGGAGAGTTTGTTGGGTATTGACACTTAATTGTCAACCTAATTTATTTGTAATATTTTTTTTTTTCTAGTTTAAGTCTAGTTTGGTTGTAAACCAAACATGACATGTGATGAAATGTATAAAATATTAGGCAAGAAATCCTAAAATTAAGGGGAGAAGGCATGGTGTCTAGGTAGTAGGTTGACTACCATATCTTTCTATATATATGTACTCCATTATGGAGCTCGATGTAGACTGAACATTACACAAGAAATCAATACAAAAAATATATTCAAACACCTTCAAAGATGTAGTCTCTTGGTGATCTTGAAAGTTTCCTCTGCTGGTTCAATAACCAGTAGAGGAAGCTTTGTTTTATGTTTATGTTCTTGTATATTTTATGTTTATTGTTTATGTTTTTAATGTTAATCTCCACTGTCATCTTCCCCCACTTGAAACCACCATTTTTGCTAAGTTATTGACTCCATTTTATTGAGCTGAGATCAGCTCCTTGCACTCCCTCGATCCTCAGCTTCTTCATACTCAAGAAAATGATATCAAAACAGAACTTTCGTATTCAAATGAAGAATCTGTTGATTCTTCCTTTTTATTTTTAACAGGCTGGGTTATTTGTTGAGAGAATTATTGTTGCTGTCACTGGGATTTGTTGATTCATTTTATGAGAAATATTTTGGTTTCTATATTTCTTGAATTGTGTCGTCTTCAAAATGATACCAAAAATACCTCGAAAAATTGCATTTTCCCCGTTCATATAATATTTCATAGTAGCTATGTCTTCATGCCATTTTCAGATTTGTTGCCTCCATTTTTCATAGACCAAATATGGCAGGTTTCTTCAACCTTTTTGTCGAAATAGCCACTTTCATGGCTAAAACCATCGTTGGAAAATTCCTTTGTTCCAGGAGATCTTCAAAAGCCCTTTTCCTTTTTCTTTAGTGGCTGACTTTTTCATTGTTGGTTAGAACAAACTGCCTGAAAATTTCTTCATTTCCCGTTGCTGCCTTTGCTTTTTTGTAGAGGAACTGACAGGAAAATTTTCTAATTTTGTTTTCCGGTGGCCTTTCTTTAGTGGTATAACATGGTTAATGTGTCGATTCCCACAAATGACGCAAATTTGTTGAACCCAAAAACTGTGCCAACAGAATCCTGACGTTGCCCTCTCCACGTGGGCATCACCTGCACACTAAACATCTCGTTAGAAGGCAAAGGCCGTTGGTCGAGAAAAATATCCTATGACTGTTTGCACTCCAACAAGTCAACGGTCGGACAAGAAAAATATAAGTGCAAGAGAGAGAGGGAGGATTTGGTTAGGGTTAGGTTACATACCTTAATACGAAATGGATTCATATATATATATATATATATATATATATATATATATAGAGAGAGAGAGAGAGAGAGAGAGAGAGAAATGGATGGGCCAAGTACGCTAATGGGCCGAGTCCAAATTCCAAGCCCACTATGCAATTGTTTAATTAAAATAAGTCCAGTAAATTAAATAGTCGATGCCACGTCGGTCCATGTGGGACCCCCCGTCACACGTATGTCACGTAATTTATGGGTGTAACAGGTATAATTCATAGTTCTCGATTAAAGAAAATCATTGATCCTTAATGAGTTAAACTTCATTATGCTAATAATAATTAATCAAACCATATAGTGGTCTTTGTTGATTCATAGCATTTTCTATTTCCACAACGTTTTATGTATATATATATATATATATATATATATATATTATTGAACCAAACTTGCAGTAATTGAAAGCATAAATTATTAGAAATTTATAGGAATTAGCCCCTTTTTTGTATACCTAAATTTTATTTCTATTTCATTGACGTGATTAATGTAACAATGTTAAACTTTTTATAGTGCATAACTTTAAATTAAATAATATAATAGAAAATAGTGTGATCTAATATTTAAAATATGTGTACTTGGTTAAAAATAAAGAATAAGTATCTTCAAGTTCATAAAATGACAATGATATAGGACTCATGCCACATTGTTGTCGGCAGCTAGGGACAACTTCATTTGTTTTAAAAGAAAAATTGCCAAGGATTGAACGTAAGTAAATCCCCTTATTTTCATGCGTAAATCATATGGTTAAATGTATAAATGTGTTACTTAAATTGTCCTTATATGAACATGATATTTGATTACTACTTTTTATGTCATAAATGCATCTCATGACATATTCATATATGCCAATGCATTCGTAAGTATACATAAAGATTCAAGAAATAAAAAGTTTCCAAATACCAATGTGTTAAGGATTATTTCAAATAGATATATTCGAATATTTTTAGTATGAGGTGTGTGTGTATGCCATGAAAAAGTTTGAGTGGAAAATGTTTGAACAGTACGAAAGGGAAAATAGTGTATGGGTGAAATTACCCCTCCTTAAAATTGTCAATATACCTCATTTTTTAAATTTCCAAGTCAACTGGCAGTATTTTGTACTGTTTTCGTCTAGATGGACCCCAACTGTATAAATATGAAAAGTTAGGGACCTCTCCTGGCACAAAATGAAGGTTAGAGTAAAGTCTACGAAAAATGAAAAGGTTAGGGTCCGCTACTGCAACTTTTCCTACTGTAAAATACCAACCCTTGTAATACTTTGAAGTGAATGCAACTCTTTACACTTAAAGCTATTATTTGTCTTCTCTCTTGCTTATTTCACACTTTTGTTTGCTGGAGTTAAGATTATTTTTCTTTAGTTGAGTTGTTGGTGATTAATTGTTACTATGCAATCGTCTTTAAATATACTACTGGTGTCTGCATATTTTTGTCTCGTGTCATAGAGCATCTACTCAGTCCATATACGGTTATCTCCACTAACCAAGTCTCTAATCAAAACATGTTTAAATTTGCTTGCGTGGATGTGAGTGAGTCTGACATCTGTTGTCCGCGCCACCTTTATGAAAAATTGAGGTCAACAGAACTTAAATATTATTAGTATGATTTTTTCTCAATCTAAGATTTATGTGCTATGTCGATAGGTTGAAATATGAATATGAGTTTTTATTAACTATATTCCGAACTTACATGAATTTTGAATATTTGAAAAGATAAAACATGTGGTTTTGCGATAAGATTTTTCACGACATACAAAAAGTTGTCGCAATAAATGACTTAACGCGACATATTTTGAGAGTGTGTCGTGAAGATTGTGATGAAAAAATAAGTACCCAAAAATATACGGCGACATAAAAAGTTGTCGTAAAATGTGAGAAGTTGTGACAAATAATAAAGAATGTCGCAAAAAATGAGGGAATCAAGGCGCCAAAATATTTTTGATGGGAAATTTATGGCGACAAACCTTTTTTTCTTGCAACAAAATGCTCGTGATGCAATAGAGTCTACTTTTTGTGATAAAAAATATTTGTTGCTAAAAATTCTATATTTGGAGGAAAAAAAGGCTACAAGAAAATAACTTTTTTTGCAATGGACAAAAGTGTTGCAATAGATTTTTTACAATGCTCATCCATATATTGTAGACTCTAATATTGTCGTAAAGTAGAAGAATACTGCAACGTGTAATGCACGCTGCAAAAGCCCTCAAATGTATATTATTGTAAAGTTTTTACAATGTACCTCGTCCGTTGCTTTTATTGTATTTTGTAACACTCTTTGTTTGTTGTCTTAAATTTTTGGTAACGTTAACTTTTTTTTGTAACAAGTGTTTTTTTTTCATCTGGCTAAATTTTAATATGTAATACAAATTTTTAAAATTTTTAATTATTTTTTATCAAGAGAAAATTTTTTTACAATAAAAGTTGTATAAAATTTCCCAAAAAAATTAAGAAAAATGCATTAGACGATTAAACTTTCAATCACATAATAACATACAAAAAAAGAACTACTCGATCAAACCAATCCATAAAGGAAAATAGTTGTCTCAACAATTAATGCAAATAAATAAATAAATCATAATTCATATATTATCGATAGGCGACGACATGCTTTACATTGTTGCTGGTTCAGATTGTTGTGGAGACATGCCAACTTGACTCAATACGAACTTATGCATTAGTGTCTCAAATTGAGAAAGCCTAACACGCGTATCCAATAATTCTTGCTCCTGCTTTTGTATTTGCTCTCGAAGGGCTATTGATTCAGTATCAACCAATGTCAAATGAACAGAGTGGTTTGAGGCAGGTTTTGGACAATGTCCAAGTCCTCTACTATAACCTCTAGATTTTCCTAAAACTTGCTGCATAATCTCAAGTTCAGTGGGGGCCTCAAATCCCTCTGGAATAAGTTGTTCTTCAATCTGAAGCATCCTCTTCTATATATAAGTAAAGAGAAAGAAGAATGGATATATGTTAATAACAAAAAATATATAAAATGTCAATAGCGATGAATAAATTGTTAATATACTTACATATCTTGTTCGTGCTTCATTGTTTACCCACCCTTTCTTCTCACTGTAATGAGTCTCATAATAAAATCCTATTTCTCCTTATGCATTGTGGTTAGTTATTTATCTCTATTTGAAATAATATATATCACGTTACATAAATATATTTTTGTTTATAAATTAAAAAAAAAAAATTTACCTTTTCTTCAAGACGTGTGCAACAAATGATTTTGATCCGCCACGATGATTATATTTAATGCAGTTGTGGCTTGCTAAATTACGTGTAGATAGTGCCTGCAATTAATTCATATATCAATAAATAATTAACTCCTTATTATAACTTATTATTTTTTATTATATTAATTATTTTAACATGGCAAATAAATTATGTTATTTTTCATATTTACAAGTATAATTTTTTTTTAAAAAAAGGTTACCTAAAATTCAGGGGCAGACCAATATTGACATAAACATTCTCAATCAACTTGATTTACATCAGATAGACAATTCCTTATTTGATTATCCAATGTTTTTCATTGAAATATTTCTCTTTGAGTCTACATCTATAATCACGATATCTTCTCGCTAAAGTATCGTTCACACATTTATGGACAAGCTCAACTGTTAAATCAAGCTTGAACTTTGCCTAACAAAAAAAAAATTATATATATATATATATATATATATATATTATTTATTAAAATATGAGAAACTAATAACTATTTAACAAAAATTTATAAAAAGTGAATTTGTTTATAACTTACCAAAACTCAATCATATAATTTATTTTTCTCTTCATTGGGTATGTCGATCCATCTTTTGTAACAAAGTGGAGAAAATGATCGAATGACATAGCCACACTCACAGCCAAACATGTTTGCTGATATCCAATCACTCTTCCCAGTGTTTTAGAAATCTCCAATGATATTTTTCCAGCTGCACTGACGATATCATCAGTACCCTTGCCTCTTGTAGGACCACGTCCCTTCCTCTTCAAAGAATGAGAATCTATGAAACAAGTTACTCAAAGGATGAGAATATATAAACAAAAAATGTGATTCTATCAATTAAATGTATAGATTATGATGATTTTATATCATAAATATAAAGATAAATTGTTACCATTGGAATTGAGAATGGTCTCATGTGTCAATGTGGTTGCTTGTGATGAATTGAGTTGAGGCTGAGGCTGAGATAATGGGGCAGAACCTGAACAGGTTGAGTTAATGGAGTAGGAACTTGGACATTACTAGTCTGAGACAATGAGGAAGAGATTAGCTTGAGAAGTAGTCTGTGTTAATGGACCCTTGCATGATGCCTTTGACGAGGAAACTTCTGAAGGTGGCTCGTAGAATGTATTAAACACTCTATTGTTCTTGCAAATTTTGGTTCAAGAAGCCATTATCTATCAAGGAAAAACACAAAAAAGGGATCATTTTCAACAAAAAAAAATGTGTCTCCATTCTTGACCATTGTTTAACAATATTAATAAGTATTCAGGATGTGGTTAAGAAGACTTAGTAAAAATAAAAATATGCAATGTTTTCTCCCTTTCTCTACCTCTATAGTAAGAAGAAAACATAAGCAAAATGTTTATTTGATTAGCATGAAATGAGGGTGTGAAATTCTTGGTCCAAGCAACCATTATTTGTTACAATTCTTTTCAAAATTCTGTTGTAGCCCTCTAGTCCCGACCTTTGATTTTTCTTTCAAAACACATTTGGTGATTATTTAATTGGTTATAATAGGATTACACATAATTTCGAGATGATATGCCAAACCTAAAGCTGGAATATTACCAGATTGTGCAAATCATTACCATAACTTCTATTGCCCATTACCAGATTTCCCATAACTTCTATTGCCCACTAGTCCTGTTCTTACTTCTATTGCCCATTTACCAATTTATGGTGCAAAATTGAATTGTGACTTGTAGCAATTACTAATGGATTAAAGTAGGCATTCTCTGAAGGATTCCAACAGTTTCCCCATAAATAACATACATAATTCACCCACTCTAAGCTGAATTTCTAAGAGAGCTACAAAAATTCAAGTATTAGAGATGAATGGGCCATCTTTTGGTTGATCAAATCATTGACTTTGTCTTACAGTGTTCGTGTTGATTATCGAATTCATTGTTGATCAAAATTATCCAACAGGTTTTAGGGACAACATCCAAATTTTTTTCTTTGTATTTTTAACTGTTCAAAATATGAGGAATAAATCTGGGATAAGGAAACCTTTTGATTCATTTGTCATTTGGGTTAGTTAATTTCGGACATCCGTTCATTTGATAGGAAAATACGAGAGCATCAAAAAGATTTATACAACTTTCAGAACAAGCGAACACCACGAATTGCTTCAAAACTTGAGATGGGAAAATGGATCTCAACGTACCTGGATAGTGAATTTGTATATCAACAACCTTTGATAAACGACCAAGAGAATTTCGAAACGAATCAACATGAAACCTATGTTGTTTTTAAAAAAAATTTATATTCAAGAACATTGAATATAAATGATTTAGAAAAATTGGAAGAAGGGATTCTTATAATTTTATGTAAACTAGAACGAATTTTCCCACCAGCATTTTTGATGTAATGGTTCATTTTTCTATTCACCTGCCTGAAGAAGCAAAACTTGGAGGTCTCGTTGCATTTAGATGGATGTATCCAATTGAAAGGTAATCGCTAATATTGTATGATATATATACTTGTTCATTGACTTATTATTTTCAAAAACTTTTCATGTAATATTTTATGACAGAATATTGGGTCGATATAAGAGTTATGTTAAGAATAAAGCTCGACCCGAAGGATTAATTGTTGAAGCATATATCGTTAACGAGTCTTTGAATTTTTGCTCGATGTACCTCAACGACATTGAAACAAGATTTAATCGACTTGAGCGCAATGATGATGGTGGGACTCCATCAACAAGTTTGTCGGTCTTCTCTCAAAATACTAGACTATTAGGTCATGTAGATCCAAAGTTACTTTCGAAACAGGAAATTGGTAAAGTCCATTGGTATGTCCTAAATAATTGTGATGAAGTTTGACAATATTTTAGAGTAAGTTCTTAATCAACTTTTAAATTGTTTTGCTATTAATTACTAATGTGTTGTGGTATTTAATTGAATGTTCCTTTTGTAGTGAACACATGGAGCTGTTGCAACAACAAAATCATAACAATTTGGAACAAAAACAAGAAGAATTGTTTCCTAGATGGTTTGCTTCACATGTAAGTTATAATGCATGTCTTATTTGTTTATTAATGCAACATAACATTCGTATCCGAATGTATATTGATTAATATATTTTTATTAACACAAATCAAGTCCTCCCTCAAACCCTTTGTGTCTGAACCAAGAAACGTGAAGAAGGAAAGTTGCCCGAGCTCCTCCGAAACCCTAAGGCCCAAATCAAGAAAATCAATTACCCAAGCTCCATTGTTGATAAGTGCATTTTACACACCTATTTAGGCAAAAAAATGGCTAATTGTGAACGTATATGTTGAATTATGGCTTAATTCGGTACACTTTCTGTTTGTAGGGCTGCATTGATGGATGGAACGAAAAGTATGCGAAAACAAGCAAAGAAGGGCTACAATGGAAGAAAACCAAAATTCAGGGACCAAATTGCAACTTTCTAGAAGTTGTACTGAAGATCGAATTGAGCATGGAGATGGACTAAGTGCAAATTGGTGAAGTCGTGGGATGATTGAGGAAGGAAAAAGAAGAAAAGAGGCCAAGATATGAGAGAATGAAATTTGGGGACCAAAACGAAGAAACTTGGAAGTCTTCATTCCAAGCGGTCATTCAGTTACCTCCAGGAAATTAAGGAGGCCAAACTTCAAAGCCAAGCGGTCACTTGGTACAATTTTTTGGCGAGAAATTTAGTTTCCTTATTTGATTCAACCTCTTATGAAAACCAATCTAGAAGCCCTTTTTAACCCTAAACAAGACCAGAAACGGGGGTTACGCATTATTCTACTACTTGAGACATATTGAAGAGGAAGAAGAAGGCGAAGAACAAGGAGATTACTTCAAGATTCAAGATTTCACTTCAAGATTTGATAGGGTGATGTCTTCTCTTATTTCTTCTCTTAGTTTTCTTAGTTCTATCATGTTAGGCTAGATTTTATAGTGTTAGGTGAACGATGAACCATGTGATTTGATATTTTAATTCCTAGTTTTATATATTTGATGTTAAAACGTGTTTTTGGATTGATGAATGATTTATATACATTAATTTGAGTCTACAATTATTATGCATGTGATTGTATGATTTGTGGTTATTTATTTTTATCCATTCGAAAGAGAAAAAATAGATTAGACAAGGTATAAATCATCGTAGAGTTCGATAGGGAATAGAGATTTACCGCTATGCTTTACATGAATCTCTAAGTGTTCATAAATATTCATGCATTTTTGTATATTTGCTCCCGTCATAGAGATATAGTCGGTGTTGTATATGAAAATAGGTTCAAACTTAATCGAAAGAGAGTTTTGAATAAAATATGAACATTGATTCGTTATAATTCAAATGTATTGTCAAATTGTAGAACTATGGTTGAAATAGATCGTTACATGGGAATTCGCGAACCTAGTACGCCTTTTATTTGATTATTATCTCAACTTTGCATTTAGGACTATAATTGCACGTAGAGAACTTTGCATTCATTTAGTTTGTTCATTCACTTTTGCATAAATAGATTACTAGTTTTATCACAATTTAGTTACAAAAACTCAAACAAAGTCTTTAGTTTCGGTTAAGGTTGAATTAGATAGAATTCAATTATTAAATCTTTGTGGGAACGATACTTGGACTTCAAAATCAACTTTATTACTTGAAACGAACCGTATACTTGCGGTACTATAAGTCGAACACATTTTCGCATGTCAAGTTTTTGGCGCCGTTGTGGGGGATTTAAGTTAGTTTGGTTTTATTTACTTAGACACTAATTCAAACTTCTTAGTTAATATTCATTTTTGTAGTCTTTTTGAAGTTGTCTATTAGTTTCCTGAATTGCTACTAGTGTCCATCTCTCAGGTCTTACATGTGAAGATCGTTCGATGGTGAGCTGATTCCAACTGATCCAAAGATCGAAAGGACCTTTCATCGTAGACAAAGGGAAGCAGCAGCAGCACAAGAAACAGATCAGGAAGAGCTAGTACCAATGGCTGATCAACAACTTAATCCAGTACCTCTGGCAAATGCAGAGGCAGGAGATGAAGGAAATAGGCTACTGGGAGATTTCATGGAGCCATTTGTTGTCCAAAGCCAATCTAGCATTGTCTATCCATCATTTGGGCAGCCAAACTTCCAATTAAAAACAAATGTCATCCAACTCTTCCAGAATGGACATCAATTTCACGGGATGGCTACTGAAAATCCACATACACACAAATCACGATTCTTGGATATGTGTTAACACTTCAGATACCAAGGAATTTCAAATGACGCTATCAGACTAGGGTTTTTTCCATACACCTTACGGGATAAAGCTCTGGAGTGGCTGGATTCACTTCCTATTGCAAGCATAACCACTTGGGATGAGCTAGCTCACAGGTTTTGCACAAAGTTCTTCTCACCAGCCAAGGTCGCACAACTGAGACATGCTATATCAGTATTTTCGCAAAATGACTCCGAATCTTTCGATGAGGTCTGGAACAAGTTTAAAAATGTGCTACGGAAGTGTCCTCAGCACAGGTTTGATAAGACAACCCAGATTCGATTATTCTATACAGGACTACTTCCATCTTTCAGAAGCATGGTAGACTCTTCATCCAATGGCTCATTAACTACAGGAACTGTCGACGGAGCATGTGAGTTGTTTGAAAGGATGGCAGATACTTCAGCAATATGATCGTCCGAACAGGTAGTTCAGAAGAAATCAGCGGGTCTCTAAGAAGTTGACACCTATTCAACTTTGGCTGCTAAAATTGATTCCTTGTTTCACAAGGTAGAAAGCATATCTCATTCAGCAAACGTAGCACAAGCAAGAAAATCGAATTGTGAAGAGTGTGGGGACAGAACACAGCACGAAGGAATGTCCAATTCTTTTACAAGGGGTAGAACATGCAGATTATGCACAGTGGGGTTAACGCCAATAGAACAATCCTAACTCTGACACATACAATCCCGGGTAGAGAAATCATCAAAATTTCTCTTGGAGATGAGAGCAAAATAAGGATTGGAGAGGAGATCAAAACAAGTTCCAATATCAAAATAAACATCAAGGGCAGTTTCAACAGGAGAAAAAGATCCAGTTGGATGAAATGTTTCCAAAATTTATGGAGAAGACTGATATGTGTATGGAGAAGACAGAAACAACTCTCCAAAATAAAGGTGTAGCAATCAAGAACCTTGAAACTCAGATAAGACAGATAGCATTTGCAGTAAATGGACGAGCACCGGGTACCTTGCCAAGCAATACTGAGGTGAACCCCAGGGAGCATGTTCAAGCTATTACTACAAGAAGTGGGGTTCAGCTGCCAGAAATACATGTCAAGAGACCAGGTTCAGACAAAGCAGCAGTATCTCCTACAAACGAGGATAAAACAGACCACACTAAGGTGACATCCATCAAAGAGGGTTCAGACACTTCACAGGTCAAAACAACTATTCCTATCAATCCATATGAACCTCCAATCCCATTTTCTTAGAGGTTAAGGAAACATAAGTTGGACCAACAGTACATGAAGTTTTTGGAGGTTTTCAAGAAACTTCACATCAACATTCCATTTGCTGAAGCAATCACGCAAATTCCTAGTTACGCCAAATTCCTCAAGGACATCCTATCCAATAAGCGCAAACTTGAAGAACATGAAATGGTGATGCTCACAGAGGAATACAATACAAGAATTCAGAAAAAGCTTCCTCCAAAGCTAAAGGATCCAGGGAGTTTCACTGTTCCCTGCACTATAGGAAATTTTCATTTTGATAAAGCTTTATGTGATTTGGGTGCCAGTATTAACTTAACGCCACTTTCTATTTTCAGGAAACTAGGATTAGGGGAAGCTAAAGCAACTACAGTGACCTTACAACTGGCTGACCGGTCTATCACTCATCCACGAGGAATCATCGATGATGTCTTGGTTAAAGTGGAGAAACTTATATTTCCAGCAAACTTTCTTATTCTTGACATGGAGGAAGATAAAGATGTGCCACTTATTTTGGGTCGACCATTTTTGGCTACTGGAAGGGCTCTTATTGATGTATAGCGAGGACAATTGATTCTGAGATTGGGAGAAGAACAAATTTCTTTCAACGTCTTCAAGGCTATGAAATTTCCTACAGAGACTGACAGTTGTTTCCAGATTGATGTGGTTGACAGAGCAATTCAAGAAACTTTTCAGTTGCAACATCCAGTCGACACTTATGAGGGTTGCATCATACATTCTCAATCCACTCATACTAACTCGAGTGAGATTGAGATTTGTGCAAGATTCATGGAAACAAACCCACCTTATGCAAGAAAACAAGTTGTGAGGAGTTGGGGACTGGTCCTACAAAGCCTCTACCATCAATACAACAACCGCCTAAGCTAGAGCTCAAGAAACTACCATCTCATCTGCGATATGCTTACTTGGGGGAGTCTCTATACTCCCGGTCATAATATGAAATTCAGTTAACGAGGTGGAAGAGGAAAGATTGCTTCGGGTGCTCAGAGATAATCAAACAGCTATTGGATCAGCCCTTCACTTTGCATGCATAAGATCCTCATGGAGGATGATTTCAAGCCAAGTATAGATAGTCAGAGGCGGCTAAATCCAAATATGAAAGAGGTAGTCAGAGCGGAGTGATTAAACTTTTAGATGCAGGTATCATATATCCTATCTCAGACAGTGCATGGATAAGCCCCGTTCAGGTTGTACCAAAGAAATGAGGTATTACGATGGTAAGGAATGAGAACAATGAATTAATACCTACCAGTACTGTTACGGGATGGAGAGTTTGCATTGACTATCGCAAACTCAACAATACTACTCGCAAGGATCACTTTCCTTTGCCTTTCATTGATCAGATGTTGGAGAGGTTAGTAGGTTACTCACATCACTGCTTTCTTGATGGGTATTTCGGTTACAATCAGATACCCATAGCGCCAGACGATCAGGAGAAGACTACTTTCACTTGCCCCTATGGTACATTTACCTACCGTAGGATGCCTTTCGATTTATGTAATGCACCGGCCACTTTTCAGCGTTGTATGATGGCCATCTTCTCTGATATGGTAGAAAAATTCATAGAAGTCTTCATGGATGACTTCTCGGTGTTTGGTTCGTCGTTTGATGAGTGGTTGGAGCATCTAAGTTTGGTGTTGTAGCGGTGTAAGGAAAAAAATCTGGTATTGAACTGGGAGAAGTGTCATTTTATGGTACAAGAGGGCATCGTGTTGGGACACTGCATTTCATCTAAGGGGATCGAGGTGGAAAAAGCAAAAATTCAGGTCATTGAGAAATTATCACCACCTACATCAGTTAAGGGTGTTCGCAGTTTTCTGGGGCATGTTGGGTTCTATAGACGCTTTATAAAAGATTTCTCACAAATTACGAAGCCTCTTTGCAACCTGCCACTCAAAGATGCCACTTTTGACTTTAATGTAGATTGTCTACGGGCTTTCAGCACTCTAAAAGACAAGCTTATCTCAGCACCGATCATCATAGCACCAGATTGGGAGTTATCGTTCGAACTTATGTGCGATGCTAGTGATTACGCGATGGGGACAATGTTGGGGTAGCGAAAGGGTAAGATTTTTCATGTGATCTACTATGCAAGCAAGACACTGAATGATGCACAACTCAACTATGCTACTACTGAGAAGGAGCTTCTATCTGTGGTCTATGCCTTCGATAAATTTCGATCCTATCTTGTTGGGTCGAAGGTAATAGTCTACACGGATCATGCTGCATCGAAGTACTTGATGACAAAGAAGGATGCAAAATCGAGATTGATTCGATGGGTCTTACTTCTGCAAGAGGTTGACCTGGAGATTCGAGATAAAAAAAAAAGGAGTGAAAATGGGGTAGCATATCACTTATCTCGTCTTGAGCAAGGAGATCAGACAGATGCAGTGGAAATAAATGAAGTGTTCTCAGATTAGCAGATTTTTCATGTAGAAGTTATACCTTGGTATGCGGATATAGTGAATTATTTGGTGAAATCCATCACTCCGACAGATTATTCAAGTCATCAGAGGAAGAAGTTCTTTTCTAAGCTGAAATATTACTTTTGGGAGGATCCCATACTTTATAGGAGAGGGGCTAATCAGATTATCAGATGGTGTGTACCTGAAGAAGAAGTACCTTATATACTAGAGCATTGCCATTCATCTGCATATGCGGGACACTTAGGGGCTTCTAAAACAGTAGCAAAGATTTTGCAGTCGGGATTCTATTGGCCTACCATGTTTAGAGACACCTTTGAGTTTGTGAAGAGGTGTGACAGGTGTCAACGCATAGAAAATATATCGAAGTGGAATGAGATGCCTCAGAATAGTATTCTCGAGGTAGAGCTTTTTTATGTTTGGGGGATTGACTTCATGGGTCCGTTCCCTCCTTCATTCTCTAATCGGTACATTTTGGTGGCAGTTGATTATGTCTCCAAATGGGTAGAAGCAGTCACTTTACCAACAGACGATGCAAAAGTAGTGACTGGATTTTTGAAGAAGTACATTTTCACTCGATATGGCACACCTAGAGCTATTATAAGTGATGGGGGAAAACATTTCTGCAATCGCCAATTTGAACAGTTGTTGAGTAAATATGGAGTCCGACACCGAGTGGCTACATCGTATCATCCTCAAATGAGCGGTCAAGTTGAAGTCTTTAATCGGTAGTTGAAAAGGATACTTGAAGTCACAGTGAGTTCTTCAAGGAAAGACTGGTCAAAGAAGTTAGATGATGCCTTGTGGGCATACAAAACAGCATTCAAGACTCCTATTGCCATGTCACCTTACCACCTTATTTTTAGGAAAGCGTGCCACTTGCCAGTGGAATTGGAGCATCGTGCATATTGGGCTCTAAGACAGTTAAACTTGGATTTGCAAGCAGCAGGTGAAAAGCGGATGCTCAAACTCAATGAAATGGATGAATTTCGATTGGGGGCTTATGAGAATGCAAAACTCTACAAGGAGTGAACGAAGAAGTTTCATGATATGCATATTCAGAAGAGAGAGTTTGAAGTGGGACAGAAAGTGTTGCTTTTCAATTCTAGACTCAAGCTATTTCCAGGAAAATTGAGGTCGAGGTGGTTTGGTCCTTATACTATCACAAAAGTATCTCCATACGGGGCTATTGAGATTTTTCATGATACCAAAGGCACTTTCACAGTCAATGGATAGATGTTGAAGCATTATTGAAGTGGTGATTTCTCTAAAGAGAAGTCTACCATTGATCTTGCACCACTGGAGTCGACCTAATACGGTATAGTCGAGCTATAGACGATAAACTAGCACTTGTTGAGAGGCAACCCAATATTTATTCCCTTTTATTAATTATGCTTTCTGCATTAACTTAGGAATTTTTCATAATTTTATGCATGTTTAGTAGTTTTAGGTCATTGATCACCTAAGTAGTACACGAAGAGTCGATGCATGATTCACACAAGTTCTGAATGTATTTTACATGCTTAATGGTGTGTTAAAATCATGTTTGGGAGATTTGGGGTCAAAATCACGCATTTCGAGGCAAAACAAGCTTTTTCGAAAAAATTTCGAGCCAACAAGTAATTTTATGGTTCAAAGTAGTTTTGACTATGTTTTATAGTGTATTGCGCTTCTCGTAGTTTCAAATGTGTTGTGATAAATTTTGGGGGTGTCGAGTGGTCGGGGGTATTTTTGGCAAAAAGTTGGAATTTTAGGGTAAAATGGCCAAAAAAGGTTTTTGAAGAGTTGAGTACATTTTCATATTTTTCCATGTTGCATACACTCTTCACACTCACTTTAACTTGTTCGGCACGAGATTCGAGACTTCGGGTGCGATAAGGGCGAAAGAGTCCAAAACTTTGGAAAAAGTTGAAATTTTAAGAGAAATTGACTAAATACAAGTTTTTAAGGAATTGCGTGAATTTTAAAATTTTTCCATGTTCCTTACACTCACCCAGTTACTTTAATTTGTTCGACACGAAAAACGAGGCATTGGGCGTCGGGATGGTCAATCGAGGCTTAAAATTGGGAAAAGCCGCCAAACTGCCCAGCTAGTAGTCTAAGCGATCACTTAGTGCCATACCGAATTCAAAATGTCCCAGAAAATAACACCAAGCTTACTCTAAGCGGTCGCTTAGAGTAAATTTCTGGGCAAAATGCCCGACATTTTAAGCTACCAACTGGGGTCACTCCTTTCATTTTCACGGCATTTCTCGAACACAATAGCACACGAGTCACCCTCTCCCTGCACCGAACTTGCCTACACAAAGGGTTTAGACCAAATCTTTCACTACTATCATCATATTGTACATCTCATTGTGCATTGCAACAACGAAATTCAAGGTATGGTTTCGTTTCTCTCAACCCTCGTCTCCTCCGTTCTTGAGGTGGTTTACTCGAATTTTATTTGTTTTAATTGATGCAGTATGGGCTTAGGTAGTTGATTGGTTTTATGAATGTGATGGTGTCATGAAATTTTTGGGATTAGATTCACCATTAGTTTACTTGACAACTTTGTACAACTTGCTTTGCTTATAAGGTGCACGATGAATTGCCCAAGAGAAATTTCTCATGCCTTTGTGTTGATTTCGAAATTCCCCTTGGGGATGAATGTTTGGCTATGCTCAATGTTATGCAATTCATTGTCAAAACACATGGAAACACACAACACATGAATGTGGCACACATAGGCACATTATCTAGGCATCACGTCACTCACGTCACCAACTTTGCCCCTCGTTTTACCTATCCATATGATATCCGATTGCTCTAATTTTTTGATATGTCCTGGACCATAGTGAGTACTTTCACATGCCCAAAAATTTCTCGGGAAAATTTTGATTTTTCTCGGCGGTGTTCGGGGTCGAACATGCCTTAATTTGACAAAGTTGACCACTTGACTTTCTTTTTGGTTTGTGCATGATACATTACACTTTCTATACCCATTATCACACATCATGTCACATTTTCTCGGTTGGAACTAAATCTTGCCACCTCATGTCATTTTCTAGGCATCACCGCACCTCACGTCCTCTACTTCGTCACTTAGTTTCACAACTCATATGACTTCCTAATTGCATGAATTTTGGATATATGCTAGAATACTAGGAATATTTTCTTATGCTTGGAAGATGCCTGGGAAAATTTCGATTTTTCTCGATGGTGTTGGGT
Source organism: Osmanthus fragrans (assembly GCA_019395295.1). NCBI lineage: Eukaryota > Viridiplantae > Streptophyta > Magnoliopsida > Lamiales > Oleaceae > Osmanthus > Osmanthus fragrans. Next base: position 28,698,261 of record CM033350.1, read on the forward strand.
TGTGAAAGTCCTTGACCGAACATGTTTAAAACGTGCCCTTGTGCATGAATTGAGCTAAGAGTGGGGTTTGTGAATTCTATATGGCCTTATGTGACTCTAGTCTATGCTTTAATTGAACGTTGAATGAGTGTTAGGCACATTGAAGTAAGTTTGGGGGGTTTTGCGCTTAATCTCACATTTTTCTTATATTTTATTATGAGGAATGCAATTTTGGTCTACCATTTACATTGTGTTTTGCAGGATGCCTCCCAAACGCACATCCAAAGGAAAAGAAAAGACTGGATCCACATCTGGCACTACCCGTACCTAGTTACTTAGTGAGGGTGTGCGGCGATTTGTCAGTTAGGAGGCCCGCACGCGCTATGCTGATATTATCTAACAATGGGTAGTACTTCTAGAGCGACCGGTACGGTTTTGAGCTGACTATTTTAGTCCAGCTCTGTCGTTGGGAGAAGTTGGTTGAACGCCCCCACCCCATTTATGAGGGTCTCGTGCGAGAATTCTATGCCACCTTCAATAGCGAGATCGACACACCCGGGACCGATCACCAAAACCAAATTTGGATGCCGAGCACTTGGATCACATTCTCACTGGAGGTCATAATAGACTATTATGAGCTGACCTTTGATGACATCGTCCCAGTTCTGCATCAGTTCCCATAGCCTGAGGTAGCTAGGGTCTTATACAGGTGGGATAATACGTGGCCACTGCAGACCGAAGAGTGGCCCTAGATTGAGCTCACCTATCCCTCAGCATTCTATTTCTCTTCATTTGCCATAATATTGAGCCGACGACCCATCAGAGTGGTTTCCCCTACCCGAGAGCAGGATTCTTGTATCATTTGGCTTGGGGTAACAAGATTGATTTAGGCTCTTACATTTATAATCAGATAGTCTCTCTGGCCACCTGGGGTGATAGTCGCAGCTCCCTCATATTTTCGAGCTTGATCAGTGGCATCTGCATACGCACGGGGGTCACTATCCCATCAGGGGAAGTCCCGGCACGACCGAGCCCATTTCTTAAGGGCAGTACATTGTGATGTGATCCAGGATAGGCAATCACTTGGCCGAGCTTTGGAGTCCAAAGGGTCGAAGTCAACAAGCCAAAGACCAAGTTTGGTGAAGGGGTCGAGGGTCGAAAGCAATTGGATCAATACAAAATGGAGGGTCGAAGACATAACTATGCGACCGCATAGTTATCACGGGATGCGGCCGCATCCAAATGGACAGAGACATGCCAGGAGGCAGAGTTATCTCTATGCGTCCGCATAGAGATACTCTATGCGGCCTCATAGAGTATTTTCGAGTTCGGTTCTATATTTTTGCGCGAATTTCCAGATTTCATTATATTTCTTATTTTGGCAAGTTTTATTATTTTTGGACTCTTGATATTTCGTGCTTTTTAGGTTTTCCATAGTTTCCATATAAATAGGAATTTTATTTCATTGTAAAGTGAAGTTTTTTATGATAATAAAAAATTGAGTTTTCTCCCCAATGGATCTTCCATGAAAAAATGAACTTATCAAATATTTCGTGTGAATATTTGTTGCGTTCAAACCAGAACTTATCAAAGGATTGGACTACCTTTGTGGTGTTCGCAAATTGGGGTTCTAGTTTTTGCACTTCAACGGGTTTAAGGTTAATACACCTTAAGTTCTTGGGTCATGAGGCTCGAGTCAAGTTCCTATCGTCTACAAACCTGAATTTGGGCTTTCCTGGCGTTTTCGAAATCAATCCGCAATTTCAATGCGATTCCCTCAACCGGGATCACATCAAGTGATATCAGAGCTCGGGCTCCAGATTCAAGTTTTATCCTTTTTATTTTGTTTTGAGTCTTGTGTTTTTTCTTTCCTTCTTTGTTCTTGTGTCCAGCAATATTTCTTATATCTTTAATAAAAAATTCCCAAAAAAGAGAGTCAAAAGTTGTTTTTGTGCTCAATTTGAGTCCAAATCAACTTCCGTTTGTTTCGTTATTCTCGTAGTCAAATTTTTGAGTTTTCTAAAAAAAATCGAAATTTTTACTGTTCATCCATATGGAGGTACTGGTCACGTCGGGAATAGTAAAAAAAATCTTGAAAACTGTTTAATATCCCACTACCTATTCTAAATCCAAAATCAATTTGTGTTCAATCCAATCCAAACTCCAATTCAAGAACCACTTTCTTGACTCTATACAAAAATTCAAACTCCAATTCAAGAACCACTTTCTTGAATTTAAAAAGTCCAATCAAAGTTGTCCAGTTCAAGTCCTTTGAGTCAAAACGAGAGATAGGATGGATCGATGGGAAAGGATGTTGGTGGATATGGGGAGTATGTTGGATAGATTGGATGAGAAATCGAATAGAACTTATAGGGATCAATGTGATGATGTGTTTAGTGTGAGTAGTCGGGAGAGACGGGAACATAGGAATTTTGGTGGAGATGGTGTTAATCGGAGGATGGGAGGTGTAAAAATAAAATTCCACAATTTAAGGGTATGAATGATCTAGAGGCCTACGTGGCGTGGGAAGAAAATATTGAACTAATGTTTGAGCGCTATCATTACTCCGAGAGGGAAAAGTTAAAGTTCGGTGTGAGCTCATTCGTGGACTATGTTGTAATTTGGTGGGATCAATTAACAACATCTAGGCAAAGGTGTGGTGAGAGGAGTATTGAAACTTGAGATGAGTTGAGAAGTATTATGAGGAAGTGTTATGCGCCTAATCATTTTTGTAGGAGGGATCAACGTGATCGGGAATGTCGGGATGAGCCTAGAAGATATAGTGAAGTTAGGTATCCGAGGGAAGAGAAAATACCGTTTGTGGGGCATGTTGGTAGTACGTCAAGCAGAAGGACTATGTTGGATTATGAGCGTGACCTCTCAGAGCTTCACAATTCAATTAGTCAGAGGGATAAACAAAAAGACTCGAGAGAACATAGTAATATGGTTGGTTATGAGAAAAAAAAAGAGATGCCACAAGAGAGTGAAAATCAGAAAGGAAAATTGGAGCTGCAAAAAGAAATTGAAGAAGAATCTTCGGAGGGAAAGGAGTTGGAAGTGAGCTTAAATGAAAAAGAACCTGAAGTTGAGGAGGCCGTGGTGAAAACTAACAATTCCCTCCCTATCTTGAATAATTTTATTTTGCAGGTCACCGATGATTCAGTTCCAGAAAACACTTCCATTGAAACACCAACCGACCCAGAGATGGAACATCAGTTGCAACATGTAGAAGAAACTCACCAACAATCATACCACTTGGTCCCAGCAAACAATCATGTTGACTTACAACCCGTTCCAGGCAATGTTCATCAATTGGCGTCACAACAGTTGGAAATCTCTTCAATACCAAAAATTGACTTTGTGATTCCCAAGGAGAAGATGGAGTTTCAAAGGCACTGGAGGAATCTTATATGCAAAGAGCTGAGTGAAGGAGATGATCAGAATGGTAATAACGGCACATTGGAAGTAATATTAAAACAAGTGCATTGGCTAAGTAATGCAAGGAAGATGCATGGATATTCATCAAATGAAGTTGTTCTTAGAGCATTTCAAACTGGCAGAATTAAGCAGTTAAGACGAGAGCACTTTGATCAGCGCGATGGAGATTGGCTTTACAATTGGAGACGGCATATTTGAGGCCAAAAGAGGTCCAAATTGCATCCAAGGGGAGATAGGTCATTCCATGTGCTTGAATTGATTGGAGGTAGGGCTATAATTTGAGCATTCAATTTATGGATTCGAGGTCGAATCCTTTCGAAGGAAGAGGAAGTGATGTGATCTGGGATAGGCAATCACTTGGCCAAGCTTTGGAGTCCAAATGGTCGAAGTCAACAAGCCAAAGACCAAGTTTGGTGAAGGGGTCGAGGGTCGAAAGCAATTGGATCAACACAAAATGGAGGGTCGAAGACATAACTATGCAGTCGCATAGTTATCACGGGATGTGGCCGCATCCAAATGGACAGAGACATGGCAGGAGGCAGAGTTATCTCTATGCGGCCGCATAGAGTATTTTCGAGTTCAGTTCTATATTTTTGCGCTAATTTCCAGATTTCATTATATTTCTTATTTTGGCAAGTTTTATTATTTTTGGACTCTTGATATTTCGTGTTTTTTAGGTTTTCCATAGTTTCCATATAAAAAGGAATTTTATTTCATTGTAAAGTGAAGTTTTTGATGATAATAAAAAATTGAGTTTTCTCTCCAATGGATCTTCCGTGAAAAAATGAACTTATCAAACATTTCGTGTTAATATTTGTGGCGTTCAAACTAGAACTTATCAAAGGATTGGACAACCTTTTGTGGCGTTCGCAAATCGAGGTTCTAGTTTCTGCACTTCAACGGGTTTAAGGTTAATACACCTTAAGTTCTTGGGTCTTGAGGCTCGGGTTAAGTTCCTATCGTCTACAAACCTGAATTTGGGCTTTCCCAGCATTTTCGAAATCATTCCACGATTTCCATGCGATTCCCTCAACCGGGATCACATCACATTGGAGGCTCAGGATCGGGCTAGGATTCGACATCGGGAAAAGTTAGCCGAGTGAACGAGAAGATAGCAGCAGGCTGCCCTTTGACAGGAGGGGGATGACATTGAGATGCCTCAGGCATCGCCACCACCAGAGGCCGTTGATACGCAGCTGCTACGACAAATGTTTGCTACTCTCACCACCACCAGTCGAGATGTGCAAGACACACGGCAGACCCTTGGGACTTTGAGCACTGATATGTAGACGGTCCGACATCATCTCCAAACCGTAGAGAGTTTCGCTTCTGCAACCCAGCGGGAGTCCTTAGCATCTAGACGTGCAATCGACATCATGAATAGTTGACTCAGCACATACGTGGATCGAGTGGATGGGATTCAGCTCCGGACAGATGAGATGTGGGACCGCTTGGGCAGCATGGAGACAGAGGTTCGACAACAGTCCACCTTGCTTCATTCAGTGCATACGGAGTTGGCATAGCAGTCTACGTTGATTCAGTTGGTACATGCAGAGTTGGCACAGTAGTCCGAGCTCATGAGACAGTTCCTAGCATGCCCACCACCACCAAGGGATGATACTGTCGGGCCCAGCTATTTTTCACCTTCTTCACCACCACCTCCATATTGATCAGGGGAGTTTCTATCCCAATATTTTGTTTTTGTATAAGCATTGTCAAATTCTATATTTTCAAACTTACAATTTCACATTGGGACAATGTTTGTATAAGTTTGTGGGATGGTCGAATTTGTAGAACTAAAGTGATAAATTTGGCATTCGAATTACTTTCATTATCCATCGATGTATTGTGTGTTGTTATTGCCCATGGTGTGTGCTTGTGTGAGTTTAATGGCCTTGTCGGCAATGATGTGATTATTGGAATTAGTATGAGCTATGAATAGTGGATACTGTGCACGTTAGGTTGGCCAATACTTGTTTATGTGGAAACTTGACACTGTTTGTACACGTCACTCATGTTTGCATGCTAAGGTGATGGTTGGGGTCATTATTTATAGGAGAATTGAACATGATAGGTTGACCCAAAAAATCCTCTACTGTACTTATCGAATAACCATTATTTTAGTAGTTTGGAGATGATTTAGCTATTACAGGGGAGCATTGAGATAAGTAGGGATTCCATGCATAAAACTATGTTGTGTGGATTGTTTAGACCAATGAGACGAAGATGAGGTGAAAGTTTTAAGTTAGAGGTTGATTTTTGAAACTAAGTGTCTAGAAAAATAGGGCCATGTCATAATTTTTGTGAGGAAAACACTCTTTTCAAGCCTTTATGACTCGAGCAATTAAGCCTGTAAGGGTGAATAAAAACCTGACGTCCTAAAGTCAACTGACTTGGGAGTCATTGGCCTAAAACTTGCTATAGGGGTCATATAGAAAGCAAAGGGGAAAGAGACAAAAGAAAAAGAGTGAAAATACATATTCTCGAGCCTTTATAACTTGAGTAAGTAAGCCTGAAAGGGTGATTGAAACCTGGTGCCCTAAAATCAACTGATTTGGGAGTCATCGGTCTAAAGCTCGATACATGGGTTATATAGAAAGCAAATGAGATATGTTAAAACAAAGAAAATGGCCCCAAGACATTTAGTTGATGAAATTATACCTTTGATGCAAGATAAGTAACTTAGTTTAGTATTGAGGTTGAACCAATCAAAGAAATAGGAGAATCCTTGCTTGTTGAAGTGTGAACTTGTGATTGCAAGGTCTATTCAAACTAAGAGAGGGTAAGAACTTAGGTAAATTAATTTTTTACTCTAGAACACACCCCAAGATAATTGAGTGAAAAGAATGAATTTGGGGGTGTGTATCTCTCGAGTGAAGAAAGAAAAATCTGACTACATTGGGTTGGGATTTGAACCCGTCATAAGCTTTGTATGTTTGCATGAGTATACACACATACGTCGAGTTTTGCACATGATAAGTGTAGGTTGGTCTAATTCTGCACTGTTGAAACTGTTCACTATGTGATTATTAAATTCTAATTTTGAGACACGACAGACTGTTAAATCATGTTTGGTGTTGAGTTAAGTCACCATCTTGTTTGAGGACAAACAATAGTTTAAGTTTGGGGGGTTTGATAAGTGCGTTTTACACACTTATTTAGGCTACAAAACATGGCTAATTGTGAACGTATATGTTGAATTATGGCTTAATTCGGTGCACTATGTGTTTGTAGGGCTACATTGATGGATGGAACAAAAAGTATGCGAAAACAAGTGAAGAATGGCTAAAACGGAAGAAAACCAAAATTTAGGGACCAAATTGCAACTTTCTAAAAGTCGTACCGAAGATCTAATCGAGCATGGAGATGGACTAAGTGCAAATTGGTGAAGTCATGGGATGATTGAGGAAGGAAAAAGAAGAAAAGAGGCTAAGATATGAGAGAATGAAATTTGGGGACCAAAACGAAGAAACTTGGAAGTCTTCATTCCAAGCGGTCGCTCAGTTACCTCTAGGAAATTCAGGAGGCCAAACTTCAAAGCCAAGCAGTTGCTTGGTACAATTTTTTGGCGAGAAATTTAGTTTCCTTATTTGATTCAACCTCTTATGGAAACCAATCTAGAACCCCTTTTTAACCTTAAACACGACCAAAAACGAGGGGTTACGCATTATTCTACTACTTGGGACATATTGAAGAGGAAGAAAAGGCGAAGAACGAGGAGATTACTTCAAGATTCAAGATTTCACTTCAAGATTTGATAGGGTGATGTCTTCTCTTATTTGCTTTATTTATTCTCTTAGTTTTCTTAGTTCTATCATGTTAGGCTAGATTTTATAGTGCTAGGTGAACGATGAACCATGTGATTTGATATTTTAATTCCTAGTTTATATATTTGACGTTAAAACGCGTTTTTGAATTGATGAATGACTTATATACATTAATTTGAGTCTACAATTATTATGCATGTGATTGTATGATTTGTGGTTATTTATTTTTATCCATTCGAAAGAGGAAAAATAGATTAGACAAGGTATAAATCATCGTAGAGTCCGATAGGGGATAAAGATATATCGCTATACTTTACGTGAATCTCTAAGTGTTCATAAATATTCATACATTTTTGTATATTTGCTCCCGTCATAGAGATATAGTCGGTGTCGTATATGAAAATAGGTTCAAACTTAATCGAAAGAGAGTTTTGAATAAAATCGGAACATTGATTCGTCATAATTCAAACGTGTTGTCAAATTGTAGAACTAGGGTTGAAATAGATCGTTACATGGGGATTCGCGAACCTAGTACGCCTTTTATTTAATTATTATCTCAACTATGCATTTAGGACTATAATTACACGTAGAGAACTTTGCATTCATTTAGTTAATTCATTCACTTTTGCATAAGTAGATTGCTAGTTTTATCATAATTTAGTTACAAAAACTCAAACAAAGTCTTTAGTTTCGGTTAAGGTCGAATTAGATAGAATTAAATTATTAAATATCTTCGGGAACGACACTTGGACTTCAAAATCCACTTTATTACTTGAAACGAACTGTATACTTGCGGTACTATAAGCCAAACACATTTTCGCGTGTCAATTGTCAACCACTTGAAGAGGCCAATCCAAGCTTGAAGAAGCAAGACCCATTTCGTTTATGTACTTTGAGCAAGGACTCGTTGGCATGCACATGAATAGACCAGTTGAACGTAAATTCAAAAAACCTTTTTTTTGTTCGAGCATATTAAAAGGTGCGCAGTTTATTTTCAAATATATGGAGCTGTAGGTTGTACAATTTGTTTTTAAGCTCAATGATTTGTAATCCTAATTTATGTTGCATTGGAAAATTCAGCTGCATACCTATTCCTTTTGCTGAAAGTTTTCTCTATGTTGGTTGGCTTAGTGTGGCTTATTGTTTACATTTCCTGAAATAGGCTAGGTATTGAATGTTATAATGTAAATTGATTTTAAATTTGGTTACATTTTACTTATTTTAATGTGTTCCTTAATTTAGACTTTCTTAAGCTTGTTGCTAATCTTCATTTTCTGAATTTGATAATTGCATTGTGATCATTATCTTAAGCCTTTGTCCTCTATTCATGTAACAGGATCTGGCACTGGTTGTGCATGAAAACAGCTACAATTTGCTTCATTAAAACTAATGGTAATAGGATCTGGCACTGGTTTCTTATTCTCTTTTATAATTGGATTGTAGAGTTTGTTCATTGGACTTCTTCCATTTTTTTTGGTTCTTTTACTGATGTTTGTCAGTGGGTTAAGCAATTATTAAAATTTTCACACAATGAATAGCATGAAGACTTCTAGATGGTTTTTGAGGAATAGTATGAAGACTCAATTCCCACACAATGAAACTTGAGGAAAAGTAGTTCTACAAGAAATTCATATATAGATGAACATTAACACTCTTCACCATGCACGTGATGTTAAGTATAAAGTATGAATACATTAGCAAACAACAACAAAATGATATATTCATAGGATATATACAAAGAACAAACTGAGGTCAATTGTAATCCAAATGAACAATACCTAGTACATGACTTTCGAAGAAATTGACGTAATTTTTGCATACGGTGTCCGTTTTGGGCCCATGACCCCATTTCGGAAACTTCGCGATGATTCCCATTGAACTCACCACTTTGTCATGATGCATAATTGATTTTGGCCGTTTGAATTTGTTTACTGAGTCAAAATGACATTTAAAGTTTCCTAGTTCATTATTTTCATTATTTGTTTATTTTGCTTTGTAGTCCAACCCATTAAGGGACTGCTAGCCCAGTATGTTATAACTAAGATTTTCCTTTCTAGGTGCAGTCTTCCTGTCTGACTTCAGAATCAAAGTTCAAAAATTGTGACATTCAGCTGCTAATGGATCGTTGATAATATGATTATATTTCAGTATTTATACACTTTTACGTTTCTCGTAAATCAATCCTATTGTGTATTTTTGAGGACAGTTTTGAGTTCATCATGAATTATAAGATTCAAATTTTGGCTCAAGTAGTTTAATCGTGAATGTCTGAACCTTGACAATATGCACTATCCTGGAAGGCGAGAAGTTGAATGTCAGCTTGAGTTATCTTTTTAGGAAAGGGTCTCAATATATGAGTAAATACTGCCTTGACATCCAAACTGATACTTTCTCCTAGACATCCAAACTGATACTTTCTCATTTTCCCAATTCCTTAGGTAGGAAGATAGCATACCAAGACAATATTGGGGCATTCCTTCAGGATTGACAAGTCTGACAGGAAGGCTACCAGAAGACCCTTTCATTTTCCCTTCACTAATTGTTACAATCAGATATGCTACGTTCTTTGCCTGATGATCAAGGAATGGTAGCAGTCTAATACAGTGTCAATGCCATTATTTTCCACTTGGAAAAAAGATAAGAAAATATTAAATATAATCAATAACGGTGTGTTTTTAAATTTGTTAAGTACAATTTGCAAAAATTGAACTAGTCATTAATAGGTTTGTCCAAGTAGTACATAATCAAATTAAGCATTGTAAACATAAACTCAAAAAGTAACCCACCTTCAACGATGTAGTGGTGCGCACTATCTGCTTTAGGGTATGATCTATATCTAATGCCATTAAAATCTACCTTTTCTTTGTAAATTGTAATAGGCATTATGGTTTCATTCTTATATTTTCCTTTTATGGCATGGCATCATGTTTGTTTTGATGATAGAAATTGTCTCCACATTTTTTGATCTATACTTTTCTTTTGAAATGCATTGATAGTGCAGTTTCATATATTGTTTTTGCCCCTAACTCATTTATGTTTCTCTTTGGTGGTAAAACATTTTTTTGTTTCCAATTAGTTATTTGACAAAAATATTTATTTGACACGATGTTAGAGGCTCGCCTCCAAGGTTATAATGGACAAAGATTGGATGCACTTATCAACGTTATCATCTAAAACTTGTATTACAAATCTAGTTATCAAAAAAAAAAAAAATTAACGTATAATGATCATAAATTTGAACTTGTAGATTTTCAGAACAATATAGAGATAGAGCATAGAATTTTGTTGAACGAGCTCGTGCAAATTGTAATTCAGAAATGATAGTATGCCCTTGTGTTAAGTGTAGGAATCTAATTCATCACCATTATGATATAGTCTATGAACATTTGGTTATTAAGGGTATGGATCCTGTGTACACCGTCTGGATATTTCATAGAGAACAACCAAATGAATTAGATTTGGTCGATGTAAAAATGCTCGAGTCACGTAGACTGTTTAAAGACTTCTATGCACAATATAATGTAGATCCTGGAAACCCTCCTGATGGAAGAAAGAAAGAAATCAAAAGTTTAATTGATGATGCAGAAGCTCCTTTATATCCTGGCTGTAAGACGTTTATGAATATGTCAGCTTTTGTTGCTATGTTTAATGTATTACTAGCTACCTATTCTTGATTTTATTTGGATTTAAATCACTTACTATTTCATATGTTTTATCAACATATTGATTTGTTTGTAACCAAATGTTAGTTTGATTCACATTAAAATTTAAAGAGTTATATAAATCTTAACTTGTCCACTTTTTGGGGGGTATAGATAAAAAGATAAAAAAAAAATGGCAATGACTTATGATTTTGGCATGTTGACTTCGTGGGTGACTTAAAATATCTCCACTTTCCATTCGAAAGGTAAATTGCTATAATTCAAGGTAAGTAAACCTCCAATTGTCTTCATGTATTACTTTTTAAATGTATAAACGTGTTGTCTAAATTGGTATTATGTTAAATTTAATATTTTATCATTATATTTTATATCATAAATTATTTTAATGATCGTTCATGCATATTAATTAATTCATAAATTTGTATGAAATTTCATGAAATAAAGAGTTTTTAAATGTCAATTGAGAAGGAATGTTTTTAAAAATATATGTATCCCAAATATTTTTATTACGAGGTATATGTCTATGCTATGATGGTATGAGTGGGAAATGGGGTGGGGGACCGACGTACCTAACCAATGAGTCCATCTACCAATGATTCTCCCAACTGGGAAGAGGCAGGATAAGGGCTATGAACCTAGAAATAGGGATTAAATGCCCATCTGTTGTACGTTTCACCATTCCTATAGCCATAGCACTTTAGATGTAGAGATATTGCTAAACACCCAAACAATTAAAAAAGAAACAATCGCCTGTAGATGGACTTAACTCCTAAGCAAGTTCGACAACCTAGGAATGATGAGGCACACGCCCCAATAGGGGTGACGCCCAGCGAAGGCTAGACAACGATGGAGAAAGACCTATAGAGGGTCGAAGGCAAAGAAGGAGCCCCTCAGCCAATGCTGGACGTGAACCCATCAGAAAAATTGACACCATTTTCGGAGGTCCCTATGTCAGGGAAGAGTTTAGAAATGCCCAAAGGAATAATGCTAGGGAAGCCAACGACCCCCCGATAGTGAGGTTCATAGTCATCAATAGTCAATCCTCTACTGAAAGAGGAATTCAACCCATCACATTTACTCAAATTGATGTGGTGACCCGAAACAATCTCAAAAGGAAGTTGGTAAAATACGGAAGCTTAGTTAACATTTTATTTGTAGCCACATTCGATAAGATGGAAGTTGACCATGAGTTAACCCCAATAAACTCCTTTATACGAACTTACTGGTTACAACGTCATCCCACGAGGAAATATCACTCTAGCAAAAGGGATGGTGATTGCACTCTAACAACTCACTATTTTATGGAATTTTTAGTAGTAGACTACCATTTCACTTATCACGGAGTACTTGGAAGGCCCACTTTGAAGGAACTATAGGTTGTCGCCTTCATCCACTATTTATGCATAAAGTTCCCAATAAAAATAGTATTGCCATGGTCAGGGGTGACCAACGAAATGTTAGGGAGTGCTACTTCAACTCCGTTAGAAAAGTTGAACCAAAGGATGTTAATGTCATTTTGATAAACATCGATGAGAGCGACGACCCTGAGTAAGGGTAAATCCCTGCACAAGGGAATGACTTCGAAATGATAGATGCCTCTGAAGAAGGAGATATACTCAAAGTACAGAGAACTGCTGAAGAAGTCGAGGATCTAGAGAGATTTCTAGTTGACTCTCTCGACCTTTTCCAAGTCCTTGCAGGTTAGGAAAAACCTGCCAGCAATAGCAAAGGAGAAGTTGAAAAGCTTCTAGAGTAACAACATGGATGTCTTCGCATGGAAGCACACGGACATGGTTAGTATTGATCTGAGAGTCAATTGCCACCATTTGAAAATCAATCCAAATGCTAACCCTTACTGGCAAAAAGGAGAGTCATTAACCCTGAAAGATATGAAGCCTTGAAAGATGAGGTAAAGAAGTTGATTGACAACCACTTGAGTTGAGAATTGAACTACCCGAAATGGATGTCGAACTCCGTACTTGTAAGGAAGCACAACAGGAAGTGAAGGGTGTGCATATATCTCTCCAACCTAAACCAAGCTTGTTCCAATGACAGCTTCCCACTTTCGCGAATAGATCAGTTAGTTGACTCCACTACTGGGCATGAGCTGCTGACCTTTATGGTCGCTTATTCAAGCTACAATCATATATCGATGCACCGAGTAGATGAAGAGAATACGTCCTTCATTACGGAGTGAGGTCTATACTGCTACAAAGTGATGTCTTTCGGGTTGAAAAATGCAGAGGTCACATGTCAACAATTGGTCAATAAAATGTTTGCAGACCTTATCGGAGGGACTATGGAAGTGTATGTAGATGACATGTTGGTATAAAGTTTGAGGTCTTAGGATCATGTCAAACACCTCGACCAAGCCTTTCAAGTACTCAGAATATATAGAATGAGGCTGAATCCTCTTAAATGCACTTTCGGAATAGCCTCAGGAAAGTTTCTAGGCTACATGGTATACCAGAGAGGCATGGAAGCCAACCCAAAAGAGATCAAAACCTAGATCGAAATGAGGTCTCCCCAGAAGCCCAAAAAAGTACAAAGCCTAACTTGATGCGTTGTAGCTTTAAGTCACCTTGTCTTAAAAGCAAGGAACAAATGTCTTCCATTCTTTAAAGTTTTGATAGGGATAAAAAGATTTAAATGGATGGAAGAATGTGAGATAGCCTTGCAGGCGCTGAAAAAGTACTTGGAATAGGCTCCCCTCCTATCCAAACCCAAAGGTCAAAAACCTTTGCATCTATATTTAGCAGTAACCACTGAGGCCATCAACTCGATACTTGTAAGGGAAGAAGATGGACACCAATTGCTAGTTTACTATGTTAGTAAAGCCTTCCTTGCAACGAAACCCGCTATTCGAACATAGAGAAGCTTGCTCGCTCTCTCGTTACAGCTTCTCGCAGGTTAAGGCCTTACTTCCAAGCACATACCATACAAGTTCTAACCAACTTTCCACTGAAGCAGGTGTTGTAGAAGCACGATGCTTCAAGAAGATTATTGAAATGGGTAGTAGAAATCAGTGAGTTTTGTATCGTCTTCAAAACAAGATTGCTATTAAGGGACATGTCTTAGTAGATTTTATGGCAGAATTCACTCTAGTTCCATAAATGGAAGAAGAGATAGAACCCGTCGAACCCCAACATTGAGCCTTTTTGTGGATGACTCATCGGGAGACATCGGATCCAGAGCCGAAATGGAGGGTCAGTCCAGAAGGACATAGCTCAACTACTCTATGAGGTTTGGTTTCAAAGCCACCAATAATGCAGTAGAATATGAGGCTCCCCTGGCCGGCCTCAAATTAGCCAAGGGCAAGTGAAAATGCTGTTCATCGACAGTGATTCCCAGTCAATGGTAGTCTTTCAGCTAAAGACAAATGCATGACTGCTTATCTAAAGCTGGTTATGGAATTCATACCAAATTTTGAAAAAAAATTGAGTTTGCCCAAATTCCACGTCTAGAAAATGCTCACCCAACACACTTTCGAAATTGGCCAGCAGCAAAGATTCTAAATTACTCACTATAATTCCTATAGAATACCTTCCTAGACCCTCTACGTCCAAAGAAAAAGAAGTGACATGGTTCGAAGATACCCCTTCGTGGATAAAGCTAATTATAGCATTCCTCAAAGACCAAACTCTATCATCTGACAAAGAGGGGGCACAGAAGCTCCGAAGACAAGTTGTCCACTTCGTCGTTCAAGATGATGTGATTTACAAATGAGATTTTTCTTTGCATCTTATCTGGTGTATAGGTGGAGAACAAGCCACCTATGTGTTTCGAGAAATATATGAAGGGGTGTGCGGCAATCACACAAGGGGATGGTCCCTAGCACAAAAGGTGTCAAGGCAAGGATATTATTGGTCAACTCTAAAAAATGATGCATAGCAATTTGTAAAATGGTGCGACAAGTGCCAACGCTTTGTGATGGTGCAAAGACAACATTCTCAAGAGCTCGTTGCTGTCTCTAGTCCCTGGCCATTTACTAAGTGGAAAATCGATCTTATCGGACCGCTACCTAAAGGGAAGGGCAGTGCTTGTTTTACGATTGTTGCTATTGATTACTTTACAAAATGGGTCAAGGCCAAACCACTTACCAAAATAACTGAAGTAAACACCTCCAATTTTTTGTGGAAAACAATCATATGCAGGTTCGGCATTCCCCATTCAATTATTTCATACAATAGGCAACAGTTCGACAACAAAAATGTTAGAGACTTGTGTGAGGAATAGGGAATCAAAAAGTATTTCTCTTTTCCACATCACCCATAGGCTAATGGACAAGTGGACGCTTTTAATAAGACTATAAAATATACTTTGAAGAGAAAGTTGGATGTTTCTAAAGGGGGCTTAGGTTGATGAGTTACTTCAGGTCTTATAGGCTATCAAAAACACTAGCCAGACAATCACGTGCCAGACTCCTTTCTCTATACCTTTTGAAGCCGAGGCAATAAGCCTGTTTGAATTGGGTCTTCCATCTCTCACCCCATACATTTTCATGAAATGTCAAATGACAAGGTAAGGAGGTGTGAGTTAGACTTCCTTGAAGAAAGTATGAATGAATCTCATGTGAAATTGGCTGTCTAGAAGCTAAAATGGCTTGGTACTACAATTCAAAAGTTAAATGAAAGTCATTTCGCTTAAATGACATTGTGCTACGAAGAGTTTTCCCATCTGAGAAAATATTATCAATGAATAAATTAAGGCTTAAAAGAGGCTAAGTACAAAAAGAAATATGCATACCTGAAAATGAAGTACATAAGCTCGAAGATATAGAGAAACATGAATTTTCATTTAGCAAAAATATTGCACAATGTGGGCTTCGGGCCAAATTACAGTGAAAAGAACAATAAGAAAGAAAAATACTACAAGCTACCCTATCTAAGCAGACCAGGGAGGAGGAAGGGGAGGTACAAAAGGAACAATGAGAACCACTTCAGTATTTTCAGACTCAAATGCTTCATCAGCTTCATCTTCTATTTCGATCACGTGGCTGCCCTCCCGGAGTTTGAGGCTCTTCATCTCCCTCCTCAAGAACTTAGACCTTTACTCTAAAGTGTCGAAGGTACTTCAATCCACTCTGTTACTTCAGTATAGGCATACCTCCTCCAATAGATGTCGAAGCACTGGTATGCCTCCGTAAGATGGAAGTTGCCGATGTAATTCTTTTCAGCCTCAGTAAATTGAATTTCCTTCCTCACCTTCTCCAACTCCTCAGTTAAGCCATCTCTAGAGTTTGATTCCCCACCACTCTTTTATAGCAACATTCTCTTTATGTGCCACCTCTAGGGCCTCAATAGTAAGCCTTTGGTGGGCATTAGAAGTCTTCACCTACCTCGTCATGGAAGACACATTAATTTGGTACATATGGACTTTCTTTTTCAAGTCTTCAATTTCATCTAAAGTGGAGATGAGCTGGAAAGGATCGCGGCCGTTCATGTCAGGAATAGAGGTTACTCGTTGACTTACTGGTCATGTTATTGAGTTCCTAGGAACGAAGCCATTCAACTCTCTTTTTATAGAAATAGAGAAAAAAAGAGTGGTGATACTTTAATGACTCTTCAGCTTGCTGTTTCTTCAAAGCCTCCACCTCAGCCATGGCTTTCTTTGTTGCCTCATTGGCCTTGGAGACCTTATTAGCATTTTCTTTATTCTTACTTCGATGGTTTTTAAACCTCTACGGCCACACTAAAAGCCCTCCATGTTTGTCTCACCATAGTTGTGAAAATGTCGATAGCATCATTGGACACGATGAAGGTTTGCCACATCTCTGTCCAATATTTATGGAAAGTAGAAGTCGCAGTCTGAACCTCTGGTGGAAGTATGGACAGGACCTCCAGAGCTAGTTCGACGCTCCTATAGGTGTGGCAAGCTTGGTGTGGGGAGCAGCATCAGAAGCTGTTGAACCACTCTAAGTCCTCACCTTCTTTGACGACTCCTACCTCGGTGGCTTTGCAACAATTGGCCTCTTCTGACTGTTTTTCGCTGCAGGAATTGAAGCCTCTGTTAATTTCTCCTCAATAGGGACCTCGTAGCCAGAGGATGGGGTAGCTATAGACCCACCATCTCTGGTAGAAGAATATTTATGTTTCTTTTTGGGGACCTTCTTGACCTTATTTTTTCCCTTGTCTTTAGTAGAAGGTCTTCCATAACCCTCTTGGCCAGCAACCTCATAGCTGACCCTCTCCACTTGGTTTCTCACTAATTTAGCAACAATGGATGAGGGTTTCAATTTTTTCCTCCTAACCGTGGACGTAGCTACAAAGATGGTGGCCATATCTGGAGTGGGGTGCCTCCTCTTCTCAAAATTCTCTGCAAAAGTAAAAAATAAAGCAACCTAGTAGAGGCTACAAGCATTAAAACACAATCTCCATTTTGAGGAGGCAGACGTACCTCTTTGAGCCATCAAACAAAACTCCTCGAAGAATCGTCAAGCAACGATCAACCTCTAGAACTCCCTTAAAGAGGCAGGACGCCTATAAATGTCCTCAATAAGCTCAAGCTCAGCTTGGCTCGGCTTAAAATGATCAACATATCTTGTGAAAGGCAAACATACAAGGTCAGATTTAATATTAGAAAATCACTAAAAATGTACAATACTCACTAGCTTTCGAGTAGGAGATGGGAACGTTACATGGGGAAACGATGTCACTCTCACATGCCTGCCACTTCCCTCTCACCTAGAACCACATCTACTTAGACCCTTTGATGGAGGAGGAGAGTCCTATAATAAAAGGAGAGTATGACCCCCATGGACAAAGGGAGTACCAACCCTTGAAATTTCCTTTCCCTAAAGCCTTAGGTTGAAGAATGGTTTGAAGGATGTGGAGGGACATGTCTTTACCTAAGGAGGTGTCTTTCTACAAAAAATAAGATCCCACTAGTTGGACCCAAGCATTGGGGATGAATTGGGTGGGAGCCAGTCCATATAGCCTAAGGAAAGCTCTAAAGAATAGGTGGAAAGACAGCCAAATCCCTATTGTTAGAAAGAATTCACTGATAGTGATGTACTTTGGCCTTGGAAAACAGGTACGCTCATTAGGGACGGAGGCTAAAAGTTCCATGTCATAGGAGATATAGTATTTATTTCCTAAAATTTATTAAGTTGACACTGCGGATTGGATTTTGGCAACCCCTCAAACCTCCTTACTTGACCCACACCCTTTAATGGCAAACAAGTTTGTCCTGCCATAAAGCCTAGATAAGGTCAACAGTAATTGTTAGTTTGACCCCATCATAGAGGTAATTTCACTAAGATCTATATCCACCCGAGAAGGTGACGAGGCCATTACTTTGACAATCAACAAATTTTGAGTATACTTACAAGATTGAGTAGAAATCACTGAACGAAAGTAATAGAAAATTATGAAAATTATGAAGAAAATGAGTTGCAGAGTGCAAAAGAGCAATAGAGTTTGATTTCTTTAATTTTAGGAGGCAAACGTGATTTTTGCCCTAAGTTACTGCCTTTTATAGGCAGAGATTATTAATCCCAGCCATTGGATGTCGATCTGGATCATCTAGCTGTTTATTGAAAATCTGAACTACTGACCATGTCTGCTGTTTTGCCTTCAAAGATCTAGATCAGAGCGTCTAATTCACACGCTTCAACGCCTTTAAACCACAAAAGACACGCCCACTACATCCAACATTGCGCATTAAATGCAGTGAAACTTACGTTTGTGGAAACTCGAACCGCTATAGCTTTCTTTTTTG
This sequence comes from Osmanthus fragrans, assembly GCA_019395295.1. Lineage (NCBI taxonomy): Eukaryota > Viridiplantae > Streptophyta > Magnoliopsida > Lamiales > Oleaceae > Osmanthus > Osmanthus fragrans. The sequence goes on from CM033350.1 coordinate 28,716,826, forward strand.
GAAAGTACAAAAGACAGCTAATCATGTCAGCACAATTATTAAGGACGTCTCGTACTCATCAAAACTGAACTGGTATGCCTCATTAGCTTGATGAAGTATATCACCTCTGCTTCAACATTTATAACTTTAGCATTACCAGATTTATATAATAATCACTTCGGTCAAATGAACATCAGTTTTGTCTTAGCTTTAAAATAAACAATACTCAAGGTACTTCAACAAATAACCTTGATGAGTACATCGAATAATTCATCATATTCGATTTTCGAACTCTAATTTTTATATAAATATTTGCAATTAGACTTGGGAGACTATTATGAATTAAAAATAAACACCACTACAAATTTTTTTCCAATATAACATAAAAATTCATGTATTACATAAATGACAATACGTAGACTTGGGAGACTATTGTTACTTCTCGTATATAAAGCTCACAATGGAAGTCACATGGATGCAGTACATGCAGACATCCAGCAGTCAACCGAGTCAAAATAGAGAAAGGGAAAGAGTTGCTCTACAGCCGAAGCACTATCTCCACCCGTAGTCCTTTTGCCGATTATCTTCTCCTTTGTCTGAACCTCTATGCATCATAAATCCCCTCTTCAAGCCAAAGCACTCACTGCCTTCGAGGCAAATCTGAAGAGTATCTTTGGGATTGATTGGTGTAATGTTTATTAATGATCGTTAAACATGTGAGCCTATGAGTGTAGGGCGAGTGACCTCTTGTCAATATAATTAATTTATGACAGAGTGATGTGAGACTTCAGTCAATTAGATGGAGGCACGTAGATCTAATCCAATAGTGACTATGTCGGCTTGAACTCTATAAATAGTAGCTTTTGTAACATTATAAAGAATTGAAAAAATATTTGCAAAACTTGATACATATGATTTCATAACTCTCTCCTATTCGTGGAGCATGGATTCATTCTACCTATGTATTATATACGCGCGATCTTTGTTTAACAATCGTTGTTGATCGCATTGTTGGTGCCCGAACATTTTCGTTTCGTGTCATAGAGCATTTCTCACGTCCATTGCCACCACAACTCTCCGATCGAATCTCTGATCTAAACGTGTCGGAATTGCATGGACACGAGTGGGTCCGACAGTCCACTTTGCCATAACAGAAAATGGGGTCGACATCATATACATGTGGTTTGCTTACTGAGCGTTGCCTCATTCCATGTTATTCTTCTCCATTTTCAAATGATAAGTTTACAATGATAGATTCACTAAGACCAGCATCTTCTAGTATTCCAATCCTATTTCTCAATTCATTACATATATCATAGAAATATAGTCGAAAAAATTTCGATCGATCTCGAGGTAGAAGTACGGGAAGATCATGATAAATTTGCCCCTGTGCTCTAATTGTGTAGACGCCTTTATTTGAAGATGCGAGTGTGTTATATAAATTTACCCCAAATGAAGTAAATGAAAGGATATTGTTATAGGCCCTGATGTGTTTTTTGAAAGAAACATATTTTTCGGAATGTGAAGGAAACAAATAATACAAATCTTCAGGTTCATCAAGCTCAACAAGTTTGATCTAGCCATAAAGTGGACATATAAGTGTCATATTATAAAATAGTAGAAAAATTATTTTCTATTGTACTATTTTATGTAATACATACTTGACCATTGGTTCAACAAAATGTTAGTCGTTCATGTTCCAATTTTCTTTCAATGCAAAATACACATGATGGAATAACTTTCAATTCGCGCGATGGAGAACAAAGTGGCTCATAAAAATTTAATATTGTAAAGTTTTTGTATTAAAGAATAATTTAATATATTAGTTCATACCTTCAACTCCAGATGAATTATGTTGGCTTGACATGAACATATTCCTCTTTGTACTTGTACTATTGTTGTTTTTTTTTTCATAAAATCTTTTTGATTCACTAGACTGTTCAATTTTTTTCTCCTATCCTCTACCGAAGAGAGTAGCTTACCTTTTCTTTTTATTTTGATCTTTCTTGTCTCCAATGAAAAGGTAACTCTTTAAATATGAGTATTGTTAATTGAATCAAACATTCTTTGTACGTAGGGAATACTCTCAATATATTATTAACAATTATGATCCATTTATAAATAAGGGCATTCATTGTCGCGAGTAAAGATATGTACGGGTAAAAGTGAAAATCAAATATTCTTCATACACCAATAAAGTGTTATTTCAATTCATGCATGACATATCATATGTACTCTTGATTCTTGGTGATATTGATATGGATATACATGACACTTTACATAATATTAGACACAGTCATACATGACATTCTACATGCTATCAAGTAATTAATTTATCGTATCTATAAAAATCCTAATTTTTACGTATGGTATCGACTCAGGGTTCGAGGATTTACTCCTTAGGCTTAGGGTGTTAAACCCCTTGGTCCGGCTCACCTCAACCTTCAAATATTTATCCACTACATTCTATATAATACTAAAATCATAATCAGCACGTGACATGCTAAATATTATTAAGTAATTAATGTGTCAATTTTGTGAAAATCATAATTTTTACACAAGGTATCAATCCAAGGATATGGTTTTGACTCCTTAGTATTAGAGTGTCAAAATCCTTGGCAAGCTCATTCCAACCTGTACATTTTTATGCCCTAGACATGTCCTAAGTTTTAGCCATGTTTTTTTACTATGTAAGTGATATTGTTAAATTTGATAAGCTTTGTCTATTTCCTATTTAGAATAGAAATTAGGAAGTATTTAAACATAATTAGAATATTTCTAACTCAGAGAGATGGTAGAGATTTTTTTATTTTTCACAATTTTTAGTATAAAGGGCATTATATATATATATATATATTACTTTATAATTATATATAAATATTTATTAATGACTTAAATTTAAAAGTTGAAAACAAATAAAATTCTTGATTGGACTCCATTTGTCTTCCATTAAAAAGATTTTTTTTTAAAAAAAAAAGAGTTTTGAAATAGTTATTTTTCCATGAATTTATGGTTCAAAAGCAAGAAAAATAACGTGTAAAATATTTTGTTGTATAAATATGTGATTGAAAATGAGTTTGAGAAAGAAAAAGTTTTAATTTAATGAAAGACAAACAAGAGCTTCAAAAAAATAATTATTTTTATTAAAATTTATATGTTCAAATATATTTGAAATTAAAAAATTATTTTAAGGTGATCGTTACTCAGTAAAATAGACGAAAAAGGAAATAAATATTATTTTTATTTGCATGCTCGTACATAAACTTCTCTTCCTTGGATTATAAAATAGCTTATCCATCATGTGCATGCTCGTACATAAAAAGGAAATAAATATTATTTTTATTTGCATGCTCGTACATAAACTTCACTTCAAAGAATTTCAGTATTGAATTTACTTATTAGAGGATTGGTAGAGATATGATTTAATTTATTTTTTAGTATTTATTTTATTAACGTTATTAATAATAATAGAGATTAAGGGAACTATTAAATAAGATAAGAGGATAATAAACTGATATTGGATCAATATGGAGAATCCACCCAGCATTTCTTAATGAGAAACTCCACAATTCTCCGCAAAGTTCGCTATTTTTTCTTCTACCCAAAGGCAAAGAATTAGTACTGATGTTATCTCATGAATCAAGTCATTAAAAAGTGCAAATCATTAGTAATAATACTTTTTATGTCAGGATTTCAATCTTCCATCGAAATAATAAATAATGCCAATTCGATCCCCAGTAGATAATAAGCATATATACACCACACTAATCCCAGAGGAAGCAACAACAAACAAACACAAAAATTAACAAACAAATAGAAAATCCCAGAGGAAGCTTCTTCGAAAATAATGTTAATTGATAATACAAAAATTAGAAGTTATTTTCCGTACCATATTTGTAACCTCCATCCACATGTCTCCCTTAGGAATTAACATTTTCTTTTTGTCTTAGGAGAATTCGATTAATTAGTGCATTCATATAGGAAAATCAAAAACTTTATTCAGTAATTATATAATATTTTATAATTCATGTTTCTATTCTAATGAATAATATTTTGAATGTAATTTTTATTACAAAATTATTTAGAAGAGTGAAATAAAATTCTTTTATTTATTTAATGCATTCATATGGAAAAAGCAAAACTTTTATTCAGTTATTGTAAGTTATGAACATCTTTTAATCAATATTATTTTAACTATACTATTTCTACAAAAATATATAGAAGAGGAAAATAAAATTTGAAAGATTGTTTTCATTACATCCATTATTAGTAGGGATGCATGCGTGTGAAATACATTAGCACCATCTTGCATGGCCCAATTTATATGTGATTTTTTACTTAATTAAAGGTGACACTCAAATGAAGGTATATTGGATATATGTTTGCATAATCAATCAACAGTATATTAGAAGTTTGGATTTTTTTTTTATCGGTAAATGTAAAATTATATTAATCAAAACACATGTACAAGTATACCGGACATACCCGGGCGATCAATCATTCGGAGATGCACTAATTGTATCAAACTATATGTCCAGTGCTAAAGATTCATAATGATGTAAAACATGATGATACAATGAAAACATAACTTTGTATACCTGTGTTTTGACGCGTTTGACGATGCAGTTGGTTTGTTGTCTTAGATCTTCAAAGATCAACATGTTTCTAGTTGTCCAAATATGATAAATAGTGCTTGCGTTAGTTTCTTGGCCTTGCATTGCCAAGATGTTTTGTGTCCCTCCTTGTTGATCCATTTCAAAACACTTGGTATCGTAGACATGGTTCTCGTGATCCCAAGCCAGTTCCTTATCTGTCCCCAAAATTCCACGCTCATGATGTATTAAAAGAACAAGTGCTAGAGTGATTCGGTTGTAGCCTAACAAAATGTGCACATGTTGTCAATCTCTATGTGTTGTAGTTGATCTCTGGTAAGAAGGTTAGTTTTTGTACTAAACCAAAGAATAAAGGAATGTTTAGGAGTGATGCATGAACTCCAAACAACCTTTTGCCCAGATAGTTGGTGTCTCCTTTGGTCGGAAATAATCATAAGCTTTAGCAATGCTTAGATTGTCCTCATGGATCCAATTTGAAAGTTTTTGACAAGCAGCTTGAGTTGATTCATCGGCATCCTTAAAGCACTTCGCGATGGACAGTAATTTTTTGAGTAATGGTGAATCGTCCTTCTTTGATGACCATTCCCATATTGATGCTCCTCTTAGATACACCTGATTTACCCTTATATATTTAACTATGTGTCAATTCTACCATTATATATTTAGTATAATACCATTTAAATATAATGCTCATGTAATTTTATTATAATTATATAATATAATATATTAAAGTTGTATTATTATAGTGGTAGATTAAATACAATACAAAATAATATTTATTGTAGTTTTAATATAGTTATTTATGTAGACGAGCTTCGATTTTAAATGATTCAACTTAATTTAGTTAATATAAAATTATGAGTACTCCAATATGAAAAAATAACTCTATACTTAAAAAGGAGATTACATGAAATTAAATTGTAATTCATCTATCACTAATGCCACTTTAATATATTATAATATTTTCTCATATGTACATGTGTATAAGTTAGACAAAAAGAAAAGTTACCTGGACAAAAAAAGAAGTGACGTGGACAAAAATAAACAAAGTGGCTTAGACAAAATATTATATATATAAAATGTGGAGATAGATTAAAAAGTTCAATTTACCATATTGTCCTTATATAACATTGTCAACATTTTCATCCAAAGTTTATAAATTACATGTTTAATTAATAAGATAGATAATATAACTATTTAAATACATAGGACAATATATTGAAAAGAAAAAAATTACTTAAATGTGATCAACAGTTTTGAGGAAAAGAGTCGAAGATGGGAGAAATTATCCATCAATTTTTAAAACTTTACCAATTATTCCTAATAATTAGGAGTTACTTATCCTTCCAATATTTGTATCTAACCACTAATACAAGCATCTCGATTACCCATTTTTCACTAAAAACAATTTTTTAAGTATTAATTAAAATTAATATTATTATCCCATTAAAATGAGATTACTGTTGGAAGACACGTGAGAGCACCATGGAAAGACACTTGGCAGACAAACCGAAGATGGCCAGAATCCGCTTTGGCCAAAGTATCCAAAGGGCCGAAGTCATTGCCGAAACGCCTGATTAGAAGAAATCGAAGTGCCATACTGGAGTTTCATGTTTAGGCTAAAGTTTCATCTCCCAGCTGCCTAATGCCTCTTATGATGAGGTCCTCAGAAGGAACAAATCTAGAGAATATCCTTGAGAATGATTAACGTGACAACTCCTTTTACTCAATGCCAAGCTAGGAAGATAAGACAGTTGGTCCCTTGTCATTGTAATTAATGTTATGAATGAATGATGACATGTCTAAGTTGTTAGGATGAGGCCACGTGGATATGATCCAACGATAGGCAATTCGGCAGTTTGGCTATAAATAGCAAGTCTTGTAATTTTATTAAGGATGCTTAACTTGAGATTGAAGATAACATAATCTTGAACTCTTGATAATATATATTGTGATAAGATCATCCATTTTGCTCATATAATTACATTTCTCCTTGCATTTTACAATATGGTTAAAGATCAAATTTACATCGCTTGCAAGCCACTATTCATTTGACACAATAATCAACCATTAGTAATCCAACTCGATATCCCGTATTCCGATTCCAATAGCCAACTTCGACTATACCGCCGGAGTTCATACGCATGTCACGAGTCCGATACTGACATCTGTTGGCAACATTTTTTAGGGTCAACAGATTGACGCTGTCTGTGGGAAACAAACAGTTAAACCACGAAAATCCCATAAACAAAAGCTATTTTATTGTTGCAAAAGGAAGATACTATCCCCTTGAAAAAGGAAGTCGTTCTTGAAAAAAGAACCGCTAATAAGGATAGTACGCGCTGGAAATCAGCGCGATTTCCTCTTGAAAAAGTTGGGAAGATAGGCTTGTTTGAAAACAATCACTAGGACACCATGAGTGCAAATGATGAGAAGAGGCACCTCGAAGGACTGAGGAAAACCCTGAACAAGGGGAACCCTCGCACACAATCCCTACGTCTCGGCACAGGTTCAACCAACAATCGAGAGGCGGATCCCGAGGTGGGTCAAGAGTAGCTGCCATACTTAGTAGAGAGGTGGCTACAATGGCCGAAAATATGATAAACATTACTCAGTAAAATCGTGCAATGCACGAAATGGTAACAAAAATGCAAGCTCAAGGGGGATATCCCAATCCTCCAAACGTTGTGCAAGGAGATGAATTTAATCAGAATAATCTATACAATGAGGTTAACAGTCACACGGAAGGTCAATTTCCGCATCAACTGTTAGGCCAACTATGCTGGCGAGCCTCCCCAGGAAGCGCTATATGACTTCCCACCAAATTATGATTCAAATGTCCTTGGGAGGTCTCCAAGAAGAACCAGGAGCGTCTTCTACAAGATCTCTGATCTGCCTAAAAATAGGCAGGATCAACATCCTTCTTCGCCTAGAAATAGGCCAACATGACGACCTCAATTCGAAAGACAAACCGAACCACTCTGTGAAGAGGCGAGACCTCCACCTAGAAATAGGCGTGAAAGGAAAGACCAAACCAAGGACCAAGCAGGCCCGTCCCAACCACTTCGAGACATTTCCATCAAACAGGACCATGACTCAGACGGGCCATAGAGGTCCTGCGATCTTGATGACGATGATGATACTTTGCCATTTTCTCAAGAAATTCGACGTGCCCCAGTATCGAACCACTTCACACTGCCAAAAATACTGAAATATGAGGAAAGAGGAGATCCTGCCAAGCATCTCAATAGTTTCAAAACCCACATGAGTTTGAGGGGATCCACCCCTGCAATGAAGTGTAGAGCCTTCCACCTCACCTTAAACAGGGCAGCCGAAGTATGGTACAACAAGCAGCATCCGAAGTTTGTCTGACTTCAAGAAAGCTTTCCTCAAGCACTTTACCACCAGCAAAGAAGGCGAAGGCCCAATTCAACGCCTTCAAGACATGAGTCAACAACAGGGAAAATCATTGAAAACTTTCTTGTCCCGATTCACGGACGAGATGACTTATTGTGTCCAAGTCTCAGATAGAGAAGCCCTCGCTGCCTTAAGGGGAGGTTTAGATACGAACTCTCTTTTCTGGAGAGACATACAAAACAAAGACCCCGCCAGTTACAATGCCTTACTAGAAATGATTAGGCGAGAAATCATCAATGGTACGTAACAGGGCGAGCCGCGGTCTCCCATCCCCTCAAATACGAAGAGGACGAGGTCCTACATCCCACTTGATAGACCATCAAGGTGGGCAATCAAACCTTAATTCGGAGGAAGCACTGACTGCTGCAACACTGAATGCAGTTTCGAATCTAGCCTGCGAAGAAGTCAATCCTAACCCAATACAACAAGAGAAACTATCCTTGTCGCCAATACATGGGTCAAGAGGTAGAGGAAGAAATGTCGGACCTAGAAATAGGAATGACACTCCCTATTGCTCCCATTATCGTACCTATGGCCATAGCACCGCCGAATGTTGGGAATTGGCAAGGGAAAACAACAATCAATGAGGTAACTAATACTGGAATGCATCATCTCGACGAGGTCGGCAACAAAACTGTAACAATCAAAGGGTGAACGAAGGCAATCAAATACGACCTGAAGAAGGTCGGAGACGTTGAAGGAGTCCTCATACCAATGATGGGGGCAAACCAATCAGAGAAATTGACACTATATTTGGAGGTCCCTACGTGGGTGGCGAATCCAGAAACACCCAAAGAAACTATGCCAGGGAGGCTAAGGAACCTCCGATGTCTAGCCTAATATTAAGTAGTGGCCAACCCTCCAAGGGAGCAGCACAACCCATCACATTCACATAGGATGATGTTGTGGGAGTACACTACCCCACTGCGATGCATTGATAGTAAGGGCTGTGGTGGCCAAAAACGTCTCAAAAGGATGCTGGTGGATAATGGGAGTTCGGTCAACATCATATTTGGAACCACCTTTGACCAAATGGAAATTAAAGACGGACTGATCCCTATGACATCCCCAATATATAGATTCACTAGGGATAGCCTCATCCCACGAGGAAAGATTACTCTGGCAATAGAGATGGAAGCGGCGCCTCTTATGGCACACAACTTCATGGAATTCCTAATTGTGGATCATCGCTCCATTTATCACGGAGTACTAGAAGACCTGCCCTGAAAGAATTATGGATGATCACCTGACGAATCCGAAATTTGATTCGAGACCGGGCTACAAAATTTGAAGCCGGGCTACTATGCAAAAAAAAAATTATACATGAAAAAACAGTTTTTTCAAAAAAAAAATTAAAAAACCTTTTTAAAAAACTGGACCTGAATAACAGAAAGGATCAAGGGAATGCTACATTAGCTCTATTCGAAAAGATGAACTGAGAAGCGTGAATGCCATCCTAATGGAAATCGAATACCCTGCACAAGGGGAAGACGTCTTAATGATCGAAGCCTCTACAGAAGAAGCAACCTCTGAAGAAAAGGTAATCTTGGAAATTGAGACCATCCCTGAGGAAGGAAGACCGGTCGAAGGAACAACCATTACTGACGAACTGGACCCCCGTATAGTGGATTGCCAATCCCAGACAGCTCCAGTTGAAGAACTGGAAAGCTTTCCGATAGGACCTCCCGATCAATCGAGGTACCTGCAGGTCGATAAGGATTTGGCACCTCAGGAAAAAGAGAGGTTGAAAAATTTCCTTAGCAACAATTTGGATATCTTCGCTTGGAAACACAAAGATATGGTAGGAATCAATCCAAAGGTCAACTGCCACCATTTGAGGATCGATTCAGGAACCACACCTAGCAGGCAAAAGCGAAGGGCCCTAAATCCAGAAAGACACAAAGCCTTGAAGAGATGAAGTGAAGAAGCTTATTGACAGCCACTTCATTCGTGAAGCAACTTATCCGAAGTGGGTGTCCAATCCTGTACTGGTGAAAAAACATAATAGGAAGTGGAGGGTATGTGTGGATTTCTCCAACTTGAACCAAGCATGTCCCAAGGACAGTTTCCCACTCCTTCGAATAGACCAGCTAGTTGATTCCACCGTTGGACATGAACTATTGAGCTTCATGGATGCCCATTCAAGTTATAATCAAATTTCGATGCACCCAGCAGATGAAGAGCATACTTCTTTCATCACGGACCGAGGCCAATATTGTTATAAGGTGATGCCCTTCGGATTGAAAAACGTCAGAGCCACCTATCAAAGATTAGTCAACAAAATGTTCTCTAATCTCATTGGGAAGACGGTAGAGGTGTATGTAGATGACATCCTTGTGAAAAGCTTAAAGGCAAAAGACCACATTCAACACCTCGAGGAGATCTTCAAAATACTTCGACAATACAGAATGCAACTAAACCCTTTGAAATGTGCATTTGGGATAGCCTCAGGGAAGTTCCTTGGCTACATGATAAATCAAAGGGGCATCGAGGCTAATCGAGGCTAACCCCAATAAAATCAAGGTGTTGATCGAAATGCCGTCGCCCCAGAAATCGAAGGAAGTGCAAAGCCTAACTGGAAGAGTAGTTGCTCTAAGCCACTTCGTCTCAAAGGCAACCAATAAATGTTTTCCCTTCTTCAAAGTTCTAAAAGGTGGAAGCAAATTCCAATGGATCGAAGAGAGCAAGAACAAGCGCTGAAGAAGCACTTTGGCCAAGCTCCTCTCCTTTCAAAACCTAAAATAGGGGAGACCGTATTATTGTGTCTTGCTGTCACCACCAAAGCTGTCAGCTTGGTTTTAGTCAAAGTAGAGTCAGGACATTAGCTGTCTGTATATTACACTAGCAAGGCACTCATTGTCGCCGAAACGCGATATACCAACATGGAGAAGTTGGTCATGGCCCTTATCACAGCCTCGCGTAAACTAAGGCCTTACTTTCAGGTACACACTGTTGAAGTATTAACCAACTTCCCATTGAAGCAAGTACTCCAGAAACCTGATGCCTCCGACAGGTTACTAAAATGGGCCGTTGAGCTCACTGAATTTGACATCATTTACAAAACTTGAACTGCCGTAAAGGGCCAGGCTCTAGCAGATTTTATGGCAGAATTCACTCCCGTTCTAGAGGTGGAAGAAGAAATGGAACTTGTGGAACCCCCCACCTGGAACCTGGCCGTCGATAGCTCCCCAAGGGAGGCCAGATCCAGTTTAGGAGTGGTATTGGTCAACATAGAAGGGCACAAGCCGAATTGCGCCGTAACGTTTGGGTTCAAAGCCACGAACAACGCAACTAAGTATGAAGCTCTTTTGGCTGGCCTTTGTCACGCCAGAAAAATGAAAGTCAAAAGGTTATCCATCCAAAGTGATTCCCAACTAGTCGTTAGCCAGGTCCAAGGTGACTTTGCTGCCGAAGACAAAAGCATGGCAGCCTATCTCAAGGTAGTTATGGGGCTCATCCCTAGCTTCAACAGGTTCGAGCTTACTCATATCCCACGCAGTAAAAATCATCATGCGGTTGCTCTCTCAAAACTAGCAAGCAGGAAAGACTTCGAACTGCTCACCGTGGTCCCTATAGAACACCTTTCGAGGCCCTCCATTGCGAAATGCGAGGAAGTAATGTGGATAGAAAATACCCCATCATGGATGGGGCCAAATATTGCTTTCCTTAGAGATCAAGCCCTACCTTCCAATAAAGAAGAAGCTCAAAAGCTCAGAAGACGAGTTGCACACTTCATTCTCCAAGATGACGTGTTATACAAAAAAGGCTTCTCCATGTCTCTAATCCGCTACACAGGAGGAAAGGAGGCCAACTATGTACTTCGGGAGGTGCATGAAGGAGTATGTGGCAATCATTCTGGAGGTTGGGCTTTGGCAAAAAAAGTGCTAAGACAAGGCTACTGCTTGAAAAAGGACGCTAAGCAATTAGCCCAAAAATGCGATAAATGCCAAAGGTTTGCAACCATTCAGAGGCAGCCCTCCCAGGAGCTTACAGTCTTCTCAAGCCCATGGCCTTTTGCCAAATGGAGAATTGACCTCATCGATCCCATGCCCAAAGGGAAAGGTAGCGCCTGCTTTGCTATCGTCGCCATCGATTACTTTACCAAGTGGGTCAAAGCTGAACCATTGTCCAAAATTACTTAAGCAAACACGACAAAATTTATTTGGAAGAACATCATCTGTATGTTCGGTGTCCCCCACTCGATCGTCTTAGACAATGGGCGACAATTCGACAATAAAAAGGTCAGATATCTTTTTGACAAACTGGGCATTAGGAAGCATTTCTCCTCGTCTCATCACCTACAAGCTAATGGCCAAGTTGAAGCAGTCAATAAAACCATTAAATATACATTGAAAAGGAAGCTAAGCGCCTCCAAAGGTGCTTAGGTGGATCAACTGCCCCAGGTCTTGTGGGCAATTCGAACCACAAGCAGAATGGCCACGGGTCAAACCCCATTCTCCATGACTTATGGAGCATAAGCAATGAGCCCTGTTGAAGTAGGACTTTTGTAACGCCTCAAATTTTATTGACTTAAATTTTGAGGTGTTACCAATATCATTTCATAATCATACTTGAAGCGAAGGTATTTAATTGAAAATTTAAACTCATAATTTATTTGAACATCATAAACTGGATTAAATAAATCATAAAGTCACGAAGTCTAGAACATTTAGTAGAAATAAAGAAAACACTAAAAATATCATAACAGAATTCATTATTGAATATTTTCTTGAAAATTTTACTTGACAACCCGCACACCGCTCAGCCACCGTCCACGTTGATCGATCTAACATTGAAGGAGTAATTAAACTCAGTAGAATACATGCGTCCAAACAATATGATAATTGCGTACACCTTGATAAAACACTTGGGTCTAAAATACAACCTTCATGTGGGAGCACACCTTGCTAAAGGATTCGTTATGGTTAATACTTCATTTAAATTGCGTACAAGATGAAACACTTGAATTCTTGAAAAAAGTGTAAAAATCACAATTTCATTAATAAAAGACAATTACAAAATGTGGGCTTCCAGACCAATTACAAGGATTTCTCTTCCTATCTATTTGTTTAGGGGAAACAGGGGAGTAAAGGGAACTATGGCATTCATAGGGTCAACCACTTCAACATCAGCTTTGGAAGCTTCATCTTCAACCTCGATGACGTCGTCCCCCTCTCCCGGACTTTCAGGTTCCTCCTCTAGGAACAACTCCCTTAACTCAGAAGTATTGATAGCTGGATTGTTGGCTTCAATCCATTCCACCACTTCAGTATAAGCATACCTCCTCTAGTAGCTGGCAAAGTTTTTGTATACTTCAATAAGGTGGAAGTTATTGATATAACGTTTCTCAGCCTCGGTTCCAGCAGACTCAACCTCCTTCCTGGCCACCTTCACCTCTTCAGTAAAGTTCAAGATCCTTGAACTCAAGGCAGTATTCTCTAGCTTTTCCTTCTCAAAATCCGCCTTCAAGCCTAAGTGTTCTTTGTTAACCTGCTCCAAGGTCTCGACTGATATCCTCTGGTGAGCATCAGAGGTCTCCACTCTCCTCGTCATTGAAGCCACCTCGCTTTGGCAAGTGTGAACTTCTTTCTTCAAGCTCTCAATCTTAGTTAGAGCCGAGGCGAGCTTCATAGACTCCTCTTCCTGCATTCTCTTTGCCTCCTCAGCTTTCGCCCTGGCTTTGGAGGCCTCCTCCTCTGCCCTACCCACCCGACTAGAAGAATCATTTTTTTCCTTGCAAGTTTTTAAAGAGGGTCTGCACCTCTATGGCAGCACCAAAGGACATCGTCGTTTGGCTAACCATTGTAGTAATAACATCGTTAGGATCCCCGAAATCCATGAAATTTTGCCACCTATTCGTCCAATACTTATAGAAATTGGAGGCAGCAGTTTGGACATCGGTAGGAGCAAGGAGAGAATTTTTTAGGCCAACTCCTCTTCCTGTTGAGTTGGGAGCAGCTTGGTTCGAGCAGACCCCTTCATAGAGGAGGCACTCACTGTTCTGGTCCTCTTCGTCGAGATTTTCTAGGGCAATTTAGATGGCCTCTTCTCCGCACTTGGGGTTGCAGCAAGAGAAGCACCCAAAAGTTTCTCCCCCACTGGGACTTCGGAGCGTGGAGGGGGAACATCAACAGAACCTCCAGCCCCGTCAGCTCTAGGCACCTGAAATCTTTTCTTTGGGACCTCATCCACCTGTGCTTTGCCCTTGTCGATCGGAGGGGTGGGAACAATTTCTTGGTTAGCAGCCTCCCTACTTACCCCTCTCTACTTTCTCCCTCACTTTCTTCACACCAACCGAAGTGCCCTTCAAGCCTTTTCGCCGACAATTGTGGTGGCCGCCACAATCGTGGCCATATCAGGGGTGGGATGCCTCCTATTCCGAAAATCCTCTGCAAAATAAAGAACAATGCTCTACTCTTCCATAAATGGATGAGCAAAGATTGTAAATGATAATATAGAAAATATCAATTATTTTCTTATCTTCAATTGTATCCCCAAGTTATTTCAAGAGGCGTTACCATGTCATCCTATCCCATTTTTAGATGATGAAGATAAGACGATTCGAGATGACGACTTGTGGTGACGTGAACTCAATATTATCATATTTAAATATTGAATTCATTTTATAAATAAAGTTAATATTCAATTTAAATATCTTATATTTTATTAAATACAAATTATTTTAAAATAATAAGTCATTGTTGTATATTATGCTGAAGAAAAAATTAATCATTTTTCACATTTATTATTTTGTTCATTCAAAATTAGCGTTACTCAAATTAATAGTTCAGCTACGAATAATAAAGCTAGTAGCGTTACTCAAATTAATCATTTTTTTATCAGTAAATGTAAAATTATATTGATCAAAACACATGTACAAATACACCAGGCATACTTGGACGATCAATCATTTGGAGATGCACTAATTGTATCAAACTAGTAGGAGAGAAGATAAAGTTGCCTCAATTTTTAATTTAAGGGGATATAATTCCTAGTTCTCGGTTAAAGAAAATCATTGATCCTTAATTAGTTAAACGATAAATCTAATTAAGAAGGATAAATACTCTTGCGGTAGGGCAATTGGATCATTTATTTCTGTCACCATCGAATCAAATGTGGGTGTACAATCTTCCATATAATATCTATTTTAAAATGACCCCAACAAAGAATAAACTTCATCATTGAGAGATAAACAGTTAGCTCGAATCATCAAATAAGTTCCCCAACCTTCTGTGTTTTATTTTATTTTCCATATTTAGAATATGGTCGGTGATGGGAAAAATTGACAGTAAATAGGTTGTTATGATTAATTTAGTGACCTATAAATATGAAGCAAGTACTAGAAGTCAGGTATAGAAAGGAAGAAAGAAAGAAAAAGAAAAAGTAAGGTAACTGATATGATCTGGCACATGCCATAATTAGAAAAAACTTCTCTTTTTTTCATGAAGTATTTTATTTTGGCTAGAATTCTTATTTTTGGCAAGTTTATTATTTTAGGACTCTTTGATATGGTATTTTCCATTTTCTTAGGGTTTATTGTTTTAGTATAAATAGGATTTATATTCTTCATTGTAAAAAAGAACCTTTTGATATGAATTAAAATAAAGCTTTTACTTTTTTCCTTTGTTCTTCCATGGACAATCTTTATCGAACTTATCAAAGATAAGTAATCTTGGTGGCATTCAAAACATCGGGTCGTGAGTTCTTCAATTTGTGAGGAAGGGGTTCATTGCATCATCGTTATCTTTGGATTACTTGTTTCATCTTGTTGGGTTCAAAATTCAAAACTATTCAGGTGAGATTTCGAGGCTTTGTGATCAAGAGGTCACTGGTTTAATATATCTTCGGTTGCTTGGTTCAACATTTAGAGGTTAAATCCTAAACATTGGTTGTATTTGGGCGTTCTTGGGATCCGATTCATTCTCCTGTGGATTCGATAATGTTCGTACTAACCGGATTCGCGTCAGGTGGTATCAGAGTTTAGGCTCCAAGATCAAGGTTATATCTTTTATTTCTTGTTGAGTCTTTGTTTTTCTTTCTTTTGTGTTCTTCATATTTTTGTGTCCAATATTCTATTTTGAGTCTTTGATCCAGAAAAATCTCAAAAAAATTTCAAAAGTTTTTTTTTTGTGCTCAATTTGAGTCCAAATCAACTTCCGTTTTCTTTGTCTTTCTCGTAGTCAAATTTTCGAGTTTGGTAAAAAAAAAATATATATATATATATATAGATATACTGTTCACGGGGGTACTGTTCACGTCCGAAATTTAAAAAAAAAAATTATTTTTTTATTTTTTTGATTTCTTGAAAATTGATCAATATCCTATCATCTATCTTATATTCCAAAATTCATTGTGTTCAATCCAATTCAAACTCCAATTCAAGAATCACTTTCTTGAATTTAAAAAGTCCAATCAAAGTTGTCCAGTTCAAATCCTTTGAGTCTTTTGAGTCAAAATGAGTGATAGGATGGATCGATGAGAAAGGATGTTGGTGAATATGGGGAATATGTTAGATAGGTTGGATGAGAAATCGAATAGAACTTATAGGGATCAATGTGATGATGTGTTTAATGTGAGTAGTCGGGAGAGACGGGAATATAGGAATTTTGGTGGAGATGGTGTTAATCAGAGGGAAAGAAAGAATACAAATTATTATGGATATGGTTGATAGGGGTAGGGAAACGACAACTCCAAAATGGAAGGGTAGAAGTGATCCAGATGCGTACATGGCGTGGGAAGAAAAGATTAAAGTAATGTCTGAGCGCTATAATTACTCCGAGAAGAAAAGGTTGGAGTTGGTGGTGAGCTCATTCGTAGACTATGCTGTGATTTGGTGGGATCAATTAACAACATCTATGCGAAGGTGTGGTGAGAGGAGTATTGAAACTTGGGATCAGTTGAGGAGTATTATGAGGAATCGTTTAATCATTTTTGTAGGAGGGATCGGCGTGATCGAAAATGTCGGGATGAGCCTAGAAGATATAGTGGAGTTAGGTATTCGAGGGAAGAGAAAGTATCGTTTGTGGAGCATGTTGGTAGTACGTCAAGCAGAAGGACTAGGTGGGATTATGAGCGTAACCTCTCAGAGCTTTGTGACTCAATTAGTCAGAGGGACAAACAAAAGAGCTCGAGAGAACATAGTAAGATGGTTGGCTGTGAGAAAAAAAGAGAGATACCACAAGAGAGTGAAAATCAGGAAGGAAATGTGGAGTTGCAAAATGAAACTGAAGAAGAATCTTCGGAGGGAAAGAAGGAGTTGGAAGTGAGCTTAAATGAAAAAGAGCCTGAAGTTGAGGAAGCCGTGGTGAAAACTAACAATTCCCTCCCTCTTTTGAATAATTCTGTTTTACAGGTCACCAATGATTCAGTTCCAGAAATTGAATTTGTGATTTTCGAGGAGACAACGAAATTTCAGGGGCATTGGAAGGATTTCTTGTGCAATGGGTTGAATTTCTCTTATCTACCAAAAATTGACTTTGTGATTCCCGAGGAGACGATGGAGTTTCAAAGGCACTGGAGGAATCTTATATGCAAAGAGCTGAGTGAAGGAGATGATCAGAACGGTAATAATGGTACATTGGACGTGATATTAAAACAAGTGCATGGGCTAAGTCATGCAAGGAAGATGCTTGGGTATTCATCAAATGAAGTTTTTCTTTGAGCATTTCAAACTTGCATAATTAAGCAGTTAAGACGAGAGCACTTTGATCAGTGCGATGGAGATTGGGTTTACAATCGGAGACGACGTATTCGAGGTCAAAGGAGGTCCAAATTGCATCCAAGGGGAGATGGACCATTACATGTGCTTGAGTTGATTGGAGGCAAAGGCTACAATTTGAGCATTGAAGTTATGGATTCGAGGTCGAATCCTTTCGAAGGGAGAGGGGATGATATGATCTGGCACATGCCATAATTAGAAGAAACTTTCATTTTTTCATAAAGTATTTTATTTTGGCTAGAATTCTTATTTTTGACAAGTTTGTTATTTTAGGACTCTTTGATATGGTATTTTACATATTTCTTAGGGTTTATTGTTTTAGTATAAATAGGATTTATATTCTTCATTGTAAAAAAGAACATTTTGATATGAATTAAAATAAAGTTTTTGTTTTTCTCCTTTGTTCTTCCATGAACAATCCTTATCGAATTTATCAAAGATGAGTAATCTTTATGGCGTTCAAAATATCGGGTCGTGAGTTCTTCAATTTGTGAGCAAGGGGTTCATTGCATCATCGTTATCTTTGGGTTACTTGTTTCATCTTGTTGGGTTCAAAATCCAAAACTATCCGGGTGAGATTTCGAGACTTTGTGATCAAGAGATCGCTGGTTTAATATACCTTCGGTTGCTTGGTTAAACGTTTAGAGGTTAAATCATAAACCTTGATCGTATTTGAGCTTTCTTGGGATCCAGTTAATTCTCCTGTAGGTTCGATAGTGTTCGTGCTAACTGGGTTCGCGTCAGTAACTATAGTGAGATAATAAGGAATAAGCATGGACGGACTCACATCGGATCATGTGGGGTCAAGTGACCCCAGGAGACCACAAGGAAAAAAAAATTGGTTGGCCGAAGATGCCTTTGTTGGCACTAAGTTTCATTCCGGTCTTTGTTGATTATAGCATTTTCTATTTCCATATATATATAACATAATTTGTTAGAAATTTTATAAGGAATTAGCCCCTTTTTGGTATACCTAAAATTTATTTATTAATGTAACATTAAACATGTTTATGTTCTTATATTTATAGTGCATAAATTTAAAATAAAAAAAATATAATTGAAAATAGTGTGATCTAATATTTAAAATGTGTACGTGGTTAAAAATAAAGAATAAGTATGTTGAAGTTCCTAAATAAAATGACAATGATATAGGACTCATGGCACATTATTGTTGACAGTTAGGGACATCGTCATTTTTTTATTTTTTTTAAATAAAAATTGCAAAAGATTCAGGATAAGTAGACCTTCCCTTATTTTCATGCATATGTCATATGATATATATATATATATATATATATATATATATATATTATTTAAATTGTCTTTATGTGATGAACATGATATTTGATCATTACTTTTAATGTCATAAATGCTTCTCATGACATATTCATATATGCCAATACATTCATAAGCATACATGAAATTTCAAGAAATAAAAAGTTTGCAGATGTCAATGAGTCGTGGGCTATTTCAAATAGATATGCATTTTTAATATTTTTATTACGAGGTGTATGTCTATATCATGAAAGGTATGAGAGATAAATGGAACGTGAACTCTCGACTAATATTCAATGTTCAATGATAATATTAATGTTAACCTTGTTTCAATGCTACTGGTAGGACGAATTTAATTCCAAATAATAATTGTCCACTCCATTCTAATTGACTATGGGATACACTAAATAAGCTCACGATATCAATGTAAAGATGTTTAAAGCAATGAAATAAAAGTGGATATAGATTGAGAAATGTTTGTATTTTTAAAGTAATTCATATATCATAAGCATACAACATAGCATGTGGTGACACGAACTCAACATTATCACATTTCAATATTGAATTCGTTTTGTAAATAAAGTTAACATTCAATTTAATTATCTTATATTTTATTAAGCACAAATTATTTTAAAATAATAAGTCATTGATGTTTATTATGTTGAAGAAAAACATAATCATTTTTCGCATTTAATAATTTGTTCATTTAAAAGTAACGTTACTCAAATTAATAGTTTGGGTACAAATAATAAATCTTAACTAGGAGAGAAAATGAAGTTGCCTGAATATTTAATTTTAGGCGGTATAATTCTTAGTTCTCGATTAATGAAAATCTTATTGTGACACAGACTCAATATTATCACATTTGAATATTGAATTCATTCTATAAATAAAGTTATCATTCAATTTAATTGTCTTATATTTTACTAAGCACATATTATTTAAAATAATAAGTCATTGATGTTTATTAATGTCATTTATGTTTCTTAATACTGAGTTTATGTCACTACAAGTCATCATCTCGAGTTGATTTTATAAATTTTGAATTAATTTTAAAATAATATGATTATTAATTTACAAAATCTTTCAAATGTAATATTTGTTTTTACTAGAACTCAAATATTTTTTTTATATGATTTTATCTCAATCTAAAATTTATATGTGCTAGCTATGTCAATAGGTTGAAATTTGAATATGTGTTTTTATTAATTATATTACGGACTTACATGAATTTAAATATTTGAGATGATAAAACATACAGTTTTGTATGCATATACTTTTTTCGCCAAAAGTAACTTGAATCTGTTATACATGATAGTTATCAATTTTATTGTGACCAAAACATCTATGTCATCTAATTATTTGCAGCAGATACTGAATCTTGATGATTCAAGGATTAGAGATCTTGATCCTAAATTTATTCTCTTATGGAGGTATATCATCGAAGTATAGTATATGGGTAGTTCATTGAAAAATGTGATAGAAGTTAAAAATATTTATGCATGGATAATGTATAGAGTACTTCTAGCTCATCCCTGCTTATCCATTTATGTACATTGATTCATCTTATTTATTATTATTACCAACGGGATGTAGTGCAACAATGACCTGCGTTACAAGTGCTTATACAACCCTTTATTGTTCATTTGTTCAGTTCACCTTGACATGTTTTTACTAGTTAGGTGGAACTTTCTACAGCTACTACTACGTGGATTAAAGTATAATCATCAGCCACAAGTTGTTTGACACCTTCTGTCTACAAGTGATGAACTTTTGATCATAAATCAATCGTTTTAAAAACATTATCCATCGTTTGATTGCAAAGGTAAAATTTGAGTGGAAAAAAAAAATTGAATTATCTGTAATTTATTTTATCAAGAATTGTCGATTAATTGTGTTGATCACTATAATTTTCCACCTGAAATTTTTTTGAAATTTTAAATCTTTTGGCATTCGTTTGACTTTTTTTTTTTTTTTTTTTTATAGAAAGTGATAAATTTTTCTACCATTTGGATCTAGAATTTGTTCCAATTGCCAAAAAAAAAAATTAAAAAATAATTTAACATACAGAAAATCATATATTTGACTTTATTTTTCATGCAAATTGTCAAGTAAAATAATAAATTTATTTACCATTGAATCTAAAGTTTGTTTCAATTGCCCAAAAAAAAAAAAACAACTTGGAAATCTATTTCGTGTTTTCACTAATTAGAAGGAAAGGGGGAGGGCGGAGGGATTGGTTTTGCAAAGAAATTTGTGCAATGAAACAACAAAACTTGGGGAGAAATGAAAAATCTTTCCCATTTTCCATGGAAAAGACGGATATCAAACACAGCCTATATGTTTTAGAAGCTTCCACTTAGCTTGTTAATAGATCGGTTGTGGAAATTGTGAAAGTTACAGAAAATACTATTAAATATATCATTACAAAATCACACGTGCCAATGACATGAAATTTAAATACAATCTACAAAGTAATGGTAAAATAAGAGATAAATTCTAGTACTTTATCATTATGAGCAAAACCCCAATTCTAGAAGATGAAGTAGAAGATGAATGATTTTGAATTAATTTATATATATATATATTGGACGTGCATAGGTAGGCGTAAATATGTGTACAAATAGGAAACTTTTGACTACCAAACTAGTGGCATCTATTTTGTGCAAATTGTGACTTGAGAAATTGAAACCCCTCATTTGTCTCTAATTAACTTAATTTATTCTTTAATTGATTCTATTAGCTATGTAAATTTCAAAAACATTATTTGATTAGAATTGTATGCTTATTATTTCACTAAATAATAAGCATAACAAATATATCATATGATTTAAGTTCTTATCTATCAGAATTGTATGCCTATTAAATTTAATTTTACTTGCCACGTTGATTGACTAGGACGTCCGAGATGTACCACTGCAAAAACATAGTTAGTTACGTGAAAGATAATTATATCAATAAAAAATAGATATAACAATAATGAAATTAATCTAGATAGAGAAGATAATCACATTAAAAGTATGTGGTGTCACAATTTCCTACCTCTTAAAATAAATTTCGTCCTCGAAATTAAAATTTATCAAATGAATGTGAATACTTAGCCCTTGCATGACAACTATTATTTTTAAATTCTTTTTTCTACATACTCATTTTTCAACCACGTACTCATACAATAAAATATTCTACATGTATATTTAAAACATTTTTCTACTTTTTAACTACATATTTTTTGAAAAATAGTCTTCAAAACATTGTTGTTCACAGTTACTGATTGTCAAACAGGGGCTTATTGCATCTTTCACAACTTTATTATTACTATTATTAAGCACATGTGTTTGCACGTCTTATGTATCAAATGAATTATATACGTAATATTTTTGAAGTACTAACACTATTTTTTAAAGTAATTGAGATAATTGATATTGTTAAATGAAAAATTAAATTTGAATATATATATATATATATATATATATATATATAACACTTGTTTGTATACAATATTTATGGTCAACGTCCCACATCTTTTCTTCTTTTTATTTTCCGCTTTTACTAAGACTTTTGTTCTTTGCTTTGAAACTCCGCTAGAAAGTGCTACATATAGTTGTCCATGAGAGAATATATGTTCAGGAAGATATATTTCAGCAGTAGGTAATGTTTGTTGTTACGCCTCCTGTGAGTAGGGGCTCTAACCGTCGCCACGTGGTAGAAATCTGCCCCTTTCTCCACGTCATTTTGTATCCATGATGGCCGAACCCATGTTAGTCGAGCTTTCATGTGGCCGAACCTCATATAACCGAGGTAGAGTCATCAAGGGTGTTTCAGAGAAGATCTTATGGCAAGTGAATAATGTGACAATACACCTAGCCATGGTGGCCTCCCGATCCTCCTCTACGTTCGTTCTAATCAGTGTCACCTCCATCTCCTTATAATAATTTTTCACACTCCTAGACCCCTGAGAAAACGTTGGTAATTTTTTATGAAGGTCCCAATAATAATGTCCCGGTACAAACTGTTTTCTCATACAAGTCTTCAACTCTCCTCACGTCTCAATCGACCTATCCAAATTCCTCATATGACTAGTCATCAACTGATCCTACCAGATTATGGCATAATCAGTGAACTCCACTACAGCTAACTTCAACTTCTTCTCTTCCGAGTAATTATGGCAATCAAACACCAATTTCACCTTCTTTTCCCATTCTAGGTAAGCATCATGGTCACTCCGACCTTGAAAAATTGGGATGTTCAGTTTGATGCTCCCCAAATTTCTATCAACCCCTCGATCAAATCTATCTCCTATATTCCACATTCGTCCCAATCAGCTTCCAAATAAATCATCACTCCCTACACGCCGCCTCATCTTCCCCATCAAATTCAGCCATAAAATTCCGTCATCACCTTTCTCCTCTACCCCTACGAGGAACCTTTTGGGGCGTCCCTCACTGTTGACTCCTAATTAAGGTTTCATGCCTAGCCATATCACCACTAATATGTTCAACCGTCGAATCCAACTGATCAAACCTACGATTTATAGCATGCATATTATCCATAAGTTTCACATAAAATCCCTTCGACACCGCTTTTTCCTCACATTTACTCATGTTTTCCTCTATATATAAATCTTTGTCCTATTTTGATTTTTTCTGAAAAATCTTTGATAGTTAATAAAAAGTCTGAATTACAATAAATTATTCCATTATTGTTATTCATATCTACTTCTGTACTTGCAATCATTCTTTTGTCTATATTATTAATTCTTTCATCATATATAGTAACTAATACTTTACATCCTAAATTTTTTTCTCCTTATTACTTTTATTCTTATGATTATTAATCCTAAATGCATGAATTTAAAATTTTTCTTTCTTAAATCTCTCTTAGAGTCTTCTGATATTAAATTTAATTTATTTACTTGATTTCTTATACATTGTAAAGATATTTCTCTACTATGTCTAAAAAAATTGTGTTCTTATCTCAAAAATTCATGTTATATAATATTTCTGGGTTAAGTATTCTTAAGCCATTAGTCTGAAATCTTAAATAATCTTGTTGTGGTCTATAATCTCTTCTATATTCTGATTATATTGCGTTGGTCTATTTAAAACTCTTTCTATTATGTTTCTACTTATACTTGAAGTACTATTTCTAGATGTGAATACTTCTTCATTATTTCTAGTAACCTCATTTATAGTTCTTGACCTTCCTAAAAATGGATTACTCATCTTGAAAATTTATATTCTTTAGGTAATCTTCTAGTTATTTTTTCTTTTCCTGTATTTTTAAAACTTAAGATTTCTAATTTTTCTGTTAAAAATTTTAAATCAGCTTCTATGTGTAATTGTTCTCCGGTTACTTTTTTCTTATCTAGACTATCAATCTTTTTATGGAGTGATAATAAAATTGCTATTATTAAATTATTCTGCTTTATGATTATTGTTTCCGTAGTCTTTGGTGAAGAAGTATGGGTTAATCCTTCTGATTTTTCGTGATATCTTTTACAGAATTCTAATGCTTTAGAATAATTTTTTATCTGTCTTTAACTAATAATAATTTCTTATAATTTTTTTATTAATCCTTCCATTCTGATTATTATTTCTTTTGTTTCTATTTCTATTTCTTTATATTTATTAAAATCTAAAATTCTTTTAATTTCTGTTAAATCTACTTTAAAATGTATTTTTTCTATTTTAACTATTTTTTCTAAAATACTAGAATTTTGATTTTTAATATAATCTAATGATTCTTTTATATTTCTTATTTCTAAGTCTCTAACTATAATATTTTCTTTAATTATTTCTAAGTAGTTGACTTTCTTTTTATTTTCTGATTCTAAATTTCTGGATAAATTTATAATTAAGTCTATTAAATTGTTATGACTTGGATCTTCAGAAAATAAACTGTGTAATTTATGTTTATTTTTTAAGTTACACTTTATTATATTGTTTTTTATAGTATGTACTTTCTTACTAATGCTTCTTATGTTTAAATCTAATTATTCTAATTGTCTTTTTGTTTCCAGTATCTACCCAAATTTATTCTGCCCCAAATTTCTTCTAATATATATTTATGCTTATACTCTTCTATTAATACTTTCTTAACTATGTATTCTCTTATTTCTACATGTAAATTTTTTATAACTCTTAATATTTCTTTTACTTCTGTAAGATTTTTACTATAAATTCCTACTATTTGATCTTCTGTGATACATCCGTCTATTTGCTTACTATATTCTAACCATTCATAAAAGATTTAGGGAAAATAGCAGGACCATTATATGCAAAGACATCTCCTACAGGACAAAATTTTTTTAATAAAGAAGATATAAAAATAGTACAACAAATAAAAGATAGAATGAAAAATTTACCAGAATTAGCTATGTCATTAGATTCATAATACTTAATTATTAAAACAGATTGTAGTATGATAGGTTGGGGAGCCATATTAATATATAAACCCAATAAATATACTGATAAAAGTACAGAAAGAATATGTAAATATAATTGGGGAAATTATAAAGAAAAATGAAATTTGAGTAGCATAGATGCAGAATTATTAACTATAAATTATGCCTTAGATAGTTTTGAGTTATTTAGAGTTGCTAAAAAAGAAATAACTATAAGAACAGACTGTATAGCTATATTTTCTTTTGTAAATAAAATGAAAATAGATTTAAAGAGAAGTAGCAGACGAAGGTGATTAAATTTTATAGATAGAATTACAAATACAGGTATTAATATAGAATTTAAACATATTAAAGGTAGTGATAATAAAGCAGAAGATATACTAAGTAGAATAATAATAATAATAAATATGAGTTATTTTTAACCAGTTTAATAAAATGTTGTCTTAAAGATGTCAAGACCAAGGTCTTTAAGACCAGGGATTCTACCAGGGAATTCATTTGCATCACGTTCATTACTTCAGACTCCATTTAATCATAACAGACCAATGTTACAAGACAGACTAAGATTTGGAAACCAATAACTTTTACGGGACGTTCTCTTCGTGTTTCAGTTTTGTATTTTGAGTTTTGAATTCATTTTGTATTTTGTGTTTTGGGTGTCCATTTTTAGATAGTTAAAAACTTGTTATTTTTGTCGTTTTGAAAAAATATTTTTCAACCCATGTTTTTTTAGTTTTGGCAGATTTGTGAAGAAAACAGACAAAACGTAAAAAAAAAAAAAAAATTTCTATTTTCTTCACAAAATTTTCAGCCGTTTTCAAAAACTCGTTTTCAAAACTGGGAAAGAGAACGCGTTTTCAATATTTTGAAAAATCGAAAACAGAAAACGGCTCAAAAACAACAAAGAGAATGCACCCTTAGTCTTTCCAAATAGTAACATTTCTTTTAAGACTTTACCTCATATCTCTTTATCTAGAGAAGAAAAATGCATTTTAGATAATTTATGGATTTCATATAATAAGAATCCTAAAGACCAAAAATATTTTCTTGCATGCGTGAGTGCATTGTTAAAACATTTTAGTCAGAACAAAAACAAATATAAATTTTATGTTGTAGTTAAAAGAAAAAAACCCAGGAATTTTCCATTCTTAGATAGAAGTAGTAGATTGTATTAAAAATTTTCCAGATCCGCTTTATAAAGGATTTACAATTTTTCAAGAAACTTTAGATGCAGCAAGACAGCATATAGGGGATTAATTTTTATGTCACCTTCTTTAAAAAATTATTCAGATCCTCCATTAGATTTCTCTCTAAGCAAAGACATGAATATTTTCTGTCAACACTGTGAGTGTATGCAGAGAAATTTTAAAGTTATCAATGAAGCAAACCAAAACATTTCAATAAAAGAGCCCAACTCCAGAAAAAAGATAGCCCAGTTAGAAAAAGAAATTATTGGATTAAAAGTCCAATATCCAAAAGGTTAGTTGGAGCCCAAGAAATCCATAGCTAGTCTAGCTCAAATGATAACTGGTAAAGACTTATCAAATCCGTTAAAGGTTATGGACTTACCAAAAGCCCAACGGACTCAGAGGACTGTTGATTCCTCTACTAAATCAGATAATCAGACTCAGCAGACTGATAAATCTGCTACAGATAAAGGAAAAGAAATCTGGAATTTGTTAGGACAACCCAGTGGTAAATTTGATTACTTTGTGAAGTATAGTCCTCCAAAACATTTTTTAGATAAACCAGGTTCATCAATCCAAGAAGTCCAATCTAAGCAAGACAAATGAAAGATGATTGTTTAAGATAGTCAAGACTTAATACTTCTTCAAGACACACAAGACCAGAATGAAGACGTTTCTCTAGAAAAGATTTTTGTATAGATTGAAGAATTTCAACAACAGACTAAAAAATAAGAAGGAACTTCATCTAGACGAAAGAAAAAATTCAAATAAAGAAGAAGAAAAATGATGAAGAATTGAAAAAACAAATCAAGGAAGCAGTAAAAGAAGTTTTTGAAAAGAAAAATGAATAAGAAAAAGAAATTCCAGAAGTACCACAGATGGAAAACAATATAGTTGATGAATCTCAACCAGACGATGAAGAAGAAGATCCAGATAATATAGGATTCAATAATTCAAACAGTGGAATGTCATTTTCTTCAATAGCACGTCACAACCTCAACACAGACTGATGAAAACTAAAAGGTACTCAATAAAAGCAGAAGATGCCGAAACTGTCAGAAGAAAAATTTTCCTTTGTCATTACTTTATCAAAATTATTTTGATAAAAACAAACTGTAAAAATTTATCAAAACACGTAGATTATTCCCGGACAGAGTACTATAGAACTTCTGAAAACTTTAGTCTCTTTTAGACTAATGAAAAAATATGTTTGATATTTTTCAAAAAGAAAATTCTCTACTAAGGATATTTTAGACTTTTGCTCCCTAGAATTTATCTATAAAAAGATAGAGTCTCAGAGGAAGGAAGTAGGAGCTTACAATTTGTATACGCCTTACTCTCTTTTAGACTAATTGTACCTTCAACGCTGCTCCCCTTAGCAAAGGAGTTCTTCTTCTTACGATTTTATCGACCATCTAAGTGTTTTGGGAAGGAACGAGGGTATGGTCGAGAGATGAGTGAATTTTGAGAAGGAGAAAGCTAGGGTTTTCTGGGGTGGAGTTTGATGCAAAAAGGAAAAGAAGAAATGAGATTCGAATTGTGGCTGAGAATACAAAGAGAAATGGAGAGTGAAACAGCAATGTTAAGAGAAATGGAAAGTGAGATTGTTGTGTGAAAGTAGAAGCAAATTTGATGTAGCAGATTGAAGTTTCAACAGAAGAAGAAGACAGAGAATAAAGCAGAATTGCAACAGAGGACAGGGAAGAAAAAGAAAATAAGAAAATATCAGAGAGAAGAACACATTAGAGGGCAGTAAATCCTGTTAATTTCCCATCATTCTCCCTTTCTTTCACCCCCAATACACCACTTATAAATAAAAGTTATGGGCTGAGGTCAGGCCCATAATTACAAACCCAACTTAATAGTCCAAAATAATAAAACCCAAAAAATAATCAAATGGACGTCCTGGATGTCCTCATCAACTCGCGCCGGGGGTGGAAAAAAAAACTCGACTCTGTCAAGTGGACGAAACACAAAAGATTGCCGTCAATCTCCCAACTATAAGCTGAGTGGCTTAACAATCTTCATCTGACGCCCATAAACACGTGTGAATGGAGGTCTGAATCTGGTGTTTCAACCAACTCCTTCGACGTGGGTGGAAGATGACCTAGTCAAAGGAAGAATCTGCTGGCTCCGATAATAAATCTAGGTCAAGCTACTGAAGTGTCTCTCTAGGAATCCATGTACAAGAAGTGTTATGGTTTACGAGTTCATCATAGTTATCACTCTTATTTCAATTACCAAATTCCGACAATACTCAATTATGTGTATTTTGTCAAGTTCTTCTAATCAAAATTGATTTACATCTCTCGAGTTTAAACCAATCTTATTCAATTAAATTAACTCACCATATCTTATATAAATCATGATAAGTCTTAATTAAGAGTATACAATCACAAAAAAAAAAAAAAAAAAAAAAATCAATTAATGACAACAAAATTAGTCAAGATATATCTTTTACCCAAATTTCAATTTTTACTATGAGGTCTAAAATAATAACTCACCTCTCGACTCCTTAACACTTACAAATCAATGAAACAATGCCAAATTGTATTAAAGCACGAATAATAAAAGAAAAAACAATACACAAATATTAAATTAAGATCCAAGTTTCATAAATCAAATTAAGGTTGAAGACTATATTATAATATTTCATCCCAACTATTGATTTAGTTGGACATTATAGGAAAAGGAAAACATATGGAGCATTTGAAGTACATCACCGTGTTTAAAAGACGAGGAAAAGATGATCTTCTTGTACAAAGAACCAGTCTCCTTCACATCACTTCTTGAAATCCTAGCTGTCTTTCTTTTCTTCTCTCTTGTATATTTTCTCTGTTTTACTTGTGTCTTTTTATTAGGGATGTCAATTCAGTTCGAGCGGCCTGTGGCTCGACCCAAAAAAAGTCAGAGCCAGCTCAACTCACGAAAATCGAGCCTCATTTTCGAGTGTTGGGCTAAGCTCGAGCCGACCCGTGTCACACGAACACGGGCTAGTTTGGCCTATGTATAGAGCCTTTGAAAAGGCAGCTACAACTACCTTTTCAAAGGCAACTTTAAAGGCATTTGCCTTTAAAAAAAAGTAATTAAAATTTTAGGAAAAAAAAGTCAACTCAACTCTGCTCGGAAATGCTCGAGCTGAGCACCATTTTTCAATCGACCCAAACTCGGGCCAAAAAAGCTCGATCCATTTTATCCGAGTCGTGCTCAAGCCTTGAAGTTCAGCTCGTGAGCCGGTACAGCTCGTTTACATCCCCACTCTTTATTGTGTCCTTTTTTTTTATCTAGAATAGATCTATCCATGGTGCCAGGCGCATCTCAAAAGTCATGCCTCAAAAAGAACCTAAAATAAGCCCAGACAAAACATTAAAAATCCTAACTTTTCAATGTAGGAAAACTACGACACAACCACGTCCAACAAGGAGATCGGCTCCAATCGCGCTGACTATGGTTGCTTACCATGATTGGATCATGGAATCCACTGATCACTTCTAACCTTGGTTGGGCTATGGTTTGCAAACAACAGTCCAACCCCCCAACTCTCCATTTTTTACAATTTGGTACCTATTTTAAGTTTTTCTATGATGTTGGGTTTTTTATACATATCTTCAATATTGATCTCACAACTTCCAAAATCTTCTACGTTGATCCTTGAACGTCCATAATAGCCAAAAATTGTCCTCAAGTTTTGAAACTGTACAAATCAATCCTCAAACTTCTGATAAGTTTCCTAAAAATTATAGTCATATCCCACATTAATATTACAATTCTGCTACGCTGCTACAGAGAGCTTGACGCCCTCCCTGACATACCCCCTCACAATAGGCAGAGGGAAGCATGAATTTTTTGGGCTTTTTTTATTCACATGGTTCACATAGGTCCCACTCCATTTGAGTATCTGTCAACAAAGGTGGCAATTTCTTTATGGTAAAACAACTCAATTCTTAATATTAAGATTTCGATCCATATCTCAGAAGCAAAATCTTCCTCAAGCGCCATGAGAAGACAACTAAATCTACATTAGCTCAATAACAACATTGTTTGCCTCTTACAGCTAGCTCTCTAATTCCTCATTTCAAATATAAAAAGCAGTAACATCATCAAACTACTAAATATAGACCAATTCTTCTAAAACAAGCTTAAATTTGCAAAACACAGCACAATGTTTGTTGACTTTCCCATGTTAAGATTACAAATATAATCCACAAACTACAAAAGAAGATTACTGCAATGCTTTTATAGTCAACAGCCACATTGAGAAAATTTTCTAAAACAAAAAACCATCTGCATCACGGTAATATAACTGAGTGAGATCTATTCAATCAAAACCCACATTCTTGAAAACATTTCCAGTGACAGCCAAAAAATCTGCATTACAAGTAATTCTCATTAGCCAATTGTCAATTTTTTAATATTTGAAAATGCTACTTTTGCTTTTGGCAATCTCTATTGAAAGGATAATGATTGGAGTTAGATATCAAGGATGTTTTCTTCGTTAATCATTTGACAAAAGAACAAAACTCGAACGATATATTCTTACATGTGACTTGAAGCTATGTGGGACAATCACCACAAAAGTGTATTGGGGATGAGAAATGGAGTAATAACTTGGGCTATTGGGACAAGAAAATACGTAGAATCATCTCTAACTCCTAAGATGGAAGGTTAAAATCAACAAAAGACTAGGGATATCAATGCTGAAAAACTACATAATGCCTATCATTCTCTTCTGCAGCTAAGTCAATTCTAACTATTTCTGTACAACAACAAGAATGCAACTGCTCAAACAAGAAGCTAATAGCTAAGAGAAAATACCTCGCTCATATCAAAAGATTTCCAGCCACATGATTCTTTCTCAATCATCAAAGCAAACTGCAAAATAAGAAAGAAAATTACCAAGACTTTCTAGCCATATGCCACGCAATTATCAAATGAATCGGCATTCAGAAAGATCGTGTAAAATGAACGACTACCACTCAGAAAGCCAGAGTAGTCCAAAATTTTAGACAGAAAACAGCAAATGCAGATATAAACTAAGCTCTAATTCTTTGTCAATTGATAATAACATTCAGGGGAATGACAGTGAGATATTCAATAAACCTACACTCTTCACCCAATTGTTACGATAGAAACCAGAAAAAAACTTCCTCTTTTCCTCAACTTTCAATTCAAATCTTCCACCAGAAAAAATTCAAGTTCTCATCTTTTACCTGAAATTTAAGAACTTCGGAAATTTCTTCCTGAAAAAAGCATCGACATTTGGAAACAATATATACATAAAACTATAACTGATTAGCAACTATCCAAAACTACATAGCCTAATGACAGAACAAATGAAAACTCTTCAAGGATTACCTAACTCTTGAGAACTTTCAAAAAAAGCTCAGTCTCCTTAAGGAGCAGCTCAAGCTCCTGTATCTTAAATTTTCTACATTCTGCCTCAATGTGTTGTGCCTTATCACTTCCCATCATCGCCCAATTCTTCTTGAGCATATCCGAAGAGATGATTCCTCCAATATTCATTTGGAAAGACTGAGGCAATAAAGGGTAATTTGATTCCACGTCCACATCCACTTCATCCTCTAAGATTTCTTTTTCCACATTTTGATCGTTTTCTTCCGTGCCCACTCTTTCCTGCTTTAAAGATCATTTCCCCAAAGTTTCTCTGAAAGCTTGAAAACAGTAGATTCATATGAAGCTTGTCCTTAACAAACAAATGAAACTCGGTCTTACTTTCATCCCCATGCTCAGATTTAAAATCTATGAGACCTTGAAGCAACGTGATAACGTCCTCGTCAGTGAATATCTGACCGAAGAAAAAAGGGCACTTCCTCTCAATCAATTCATTTTCTTGGAGACTGTCAACATTCGAAGAAGAGCCATTTTGTTGTTTTGAAGCAGCTTCTTGGGTCGTCTTTCCTTCCTCTTTGCTTTTCGAGTGGGAACTGGAGCCCTCTTCAACAGATTCTTTGATATCTCTTTGAGAAATTTCAGCTTCATCATTTGAAGTCATTAGTACTGATTTTAAGCAAATCTTTTGATTTCCTTCTTCTCTTTTGCGATTTGGGCTCCATTGATGATAGTAGACTACGAGTAGCAATATAGCTCGAAAGTTCGGGCGATCTGAGCTCGGTTCGAAAAAAGTTCGAGCCAAGTTCGATTTGGGCTTGATTATATCGAGTCAAGGCTCGAGCCGAATCCCATTTTGGGACTTCGGCCTGTGTTTAATTTAAAAAAAAAAAAATTTAAAAATAAGTTGACTGCACACGACAGGCAATTAACGTGCACGTAAAAATAATTATGATTTCGAGTTGATTTTGCACGTTCATTTAAATTTATTATTTTCGAAATTCATTTGTAATCAAATATTTTTTAATAAAATAATTTTGTAGGTGAATTCATAATTTTTTCATACTTTTTAATCACATATTATTCAAAAAAAATCATTTTTACTTAAAATAATCTTTCCAAACAAACACGTGAATACTCTCTTTTTTGTCAAGAGTTCATTGGGACTAGTGTAGGTAGTAAAAAAATGTATACTGTACAAAAAAACAAAAAACAAGGAGAAAAAAAATTACTCGACTCGGCTCGGCCCGCAAAGGCCCGGGCCGAAAGTCCTAGCCGAGCCAATTTTTTTTTGCCAGACTTAGCCCGGCTCAGCTCGGACCCAAAAAAGTCCGGTCAAAAAAAATTCAAGCACGAGTTTTTTTTCTTCGGCTCGAGCCCGGCCCGACTCGTTGCCATAGCTATAGTAGACTTTTACTCTCTTTTTTAGGTGTGTTCCGTCGAGATTAAAATTGAAAACATATGGTCGTTAATGAGTCTCACTCGTCTAATAAAAATTAACAATAACGATGAATTTTTCAATTTTAATTCAATTTTAATTTCTATCGAACACACCCTTAGAGTGGGAACTTGTTGATATTTCTTTTTATTTTTTAAGCAAACATTTCGTTTGGACTACATTTTCATTTTTCATCCTCATTCTTCTACTTATTTTCAACCACACATTTTTCAATAAAATAATATTTTGTATCACATCAATAACTTTTTTTTTTTCATTTTCAACCACACATTTTCCGTCATCTCACTATTTAAAATATATTATTTCCTCAATAATCTCCATTAAATACACTCATCAATTTTTATTAAAATCTACTATATATATAATTTTATTCTCTGTTAAATAGGGATTTTTCATTTAGAGGTTGTTTGATGAAAATTAAAATTAGATTTTTTAATAAATTGCGATAGAGGTTTTCAAAATATACTATTAAAAAGTTGTGGGGTCCATAAAAGATATGATTGATATTAATTGTTTGATTTTAATTTAAATTAAAATTAGATTTTAATCCAAACAAAAGTGGTACTTATAGTATAAATAAGTAAAGTTTCCATATACGAAGGTGTTTGGTAATGATTAAAATTAGATATTTTTTTGTTAGATTGTAATAAAAAAAATTGAAATGTATTGTTGAAAAGTTGTTAAACCCATTATGTAGTTAATATTGATTATTTGATTTTAATTTAAATTAAAATTAGATTTTAATCTAAACCAAAGAAATACCCGAAAAAATAAATTACATTTTTACTTATGTTCTTGACTTGATTGAGAAAATATTTCATTTTTAATTATTGTTCGGTATGAAAATAAATACGTGTTTGGGTACTCATGTTTTATTTTTTGTTTTTGTTTATTTATTAACAAAGATACATTTTTAAGCTTATATTTGTGTCTCATTCTTTAATAAGTCATTTTTCTCGTTCTCCCTATAAAATAATTTTTTTATAAATTTAATCAAACATTCTCTAAAAATCGTTATTTCAAAATCAAATCTCTCAATAAAATGAGGTTCAAACAAACCCTAAATATAAATGATTTCGATCGGGTTAATTTCAAAAATGGTCACTGAAGTTATGTAAAAAACACAAAACGATCACTAAAATTCAAAAGTTGCACAAACGATCATTGAAATTTCAAGTGGTTTCACAAATAGTCACTGGAGGACCAAACTTATTTTCAGCCCAACCAGCCACCTTTGGACCGTTATAACTCCAATCTCGGGCCACGTTAAACATCGACCAACATACCTTCTTGAACCCCTCAATGCCCTCTTCGCAATCGACCCAACAACTGGCCGTAAACTAGTCGGAATTGGCCGAAAAATCGAGCCAAAGTGGGCTGCTTGAGCTGAAAATCCCGAAAAATCAGTCCAAGCAGCCACTTTTGGACCACCATAACTCCAATAACCGGCCACCTTGGGCACCGCCCAACGTACCATCTTGAAGCTCTCAATGCCCTCTTCATAACCCACCCAACCAATGGCCGTAACCCCGTCGGAATTGGTCGAATAATCGAGCCAAAGTAGGCTGCTTTGGCTGAAAATTCCGAAAAATCAGTCCAAGCAGCCAATTTTGGACCACCATAACTCCAACTTCCGGACACCTTCGCCACCCCCCAACATACCATCTTGAAGCTCTCAATTCCCTCTTCGTAACCCATCCAACCACAGGCCATAAACCCGACGAAATTAGTCGAAACATCGCTCCAAAGTTGGCCGAAAAATCGCTCCAAAATCGTTGTGTGCGCGTAGCCAAATTTGGAGTGATTTTTCGGCCAATTTAGACGGGGTTACGGCCAGTGGTTGGGTGGGTTGCGAAGATGACATTGAGGGCTTCAAGATGGTACATTGGGCGGTAGCCAAGGTGGCCGGATGTTGGAGTTATGGTGGTCCAAAAGTGGCTGCTTGGATTGATTTTTCGGGATTTTTAGCCCAAGCAGCCCACTTTGGCTCAATTTTCTGGCCAATTCCGATGGGGTTACGGCCAGTGGTTGGGTGGGTTACGAAGAGGGCATTGAGGGCTTCAAGAAGGTATGTTGGTCGATGGCCAACGTGGCTCGAGATTGGAGTTATGGTGGCCCAAAGGTAGCTAGTTGGGCTGAAAATGGGTTTGGTCCTCCAGTGACCATTTGTGAAACCATTTGAAATTTCAGTGACCGTTTGTGCAACTTTTGAACTTCAATGATCTTTTTGTGTTTTTTACGCAACTTCAATGACCGTTTGTGAAATTAACCCGATTTCGATCTACATTAATGTAATAAATAGACATGGTTGACCCCGTTTTCTGTATCAACCACATGGACAACAGATGTTGAGCTCACTTGTACTTATACGAGCAAATTTCGACATGTTTCGATCTACAAAGCCATCAAAGAATCATAGTGGTAATGGACGTGAGAGGTTCTCTACAATATGAGACAAATATATTCAAATTTCGACATGTTTCGATCTACAAAGCCATCAAAGAATCATAGTTGTAATGGACGTGAGAGGTTCTCTACAATATGAGACAAATACATTCAAGCATGACAATGTGTTTGAGAATAATTATCAATGAACAAACAATCTCAAACCATTTCACTGACGATGGATGATTCAAAATTTAAAGCAGATTAATACCCAATAAAGAAGAAAGAAAGTTGAGTATTACATCAAGTTTGTATATATTTTTTTTGTCAATCCATTTACATGTTACGAAAGTTGATATTTATAGAGTTGAGGTCGACGTGGTTACCGTTAGATCAGAACCACATGGCCTCATCCTAACATCGGGGAACTCACATCACTCTCTAGTGTCTACCATGCATTAATTGCATTGACAAGTGGTCAATTGTCATACTTCTTATGCTGGAACTTCTGACAGTCATTAATATAAATATTACATCAATCATTCATAAAGATATTTTCTAGACCCGCTTGTTGCTTCGACTTTAAGAAAGAGCTTGGGTTGTACAGGAGTTTGACCAGAAGAAGAAGTGTTTCAGCACAAGAACTTCAGCCTATGAAAGAGCCACTTGTTCTCTTCCTTTGCTTTTGACATTGTTAACTGCCAAATGTTTTCATGTAGCTTTCCTACGTGACTTTGACGTGATCTCTGCTGAGAGCTTCGAATAGGAGGTGTAAAAAAATTATAGTTTTGAATAATATTTTGCTTTAGGAGAAAAGTGTGACTAAAAAGTAATAAATTTTTTAGGTTTATGAGTAAAATATTTTATTGTATAAATTTGTAGTTAAAATAGAGTATAAGAAATAAATTAAAGTAAATTAAAGGCGGGGACATAATTTTATTTTCAATAGATTACGTCTATAATTCAAACTTCATTTGTAATGTCAATGTTAATGCTCTTCCTTAAGTACAAAAGTGGATCCACAATTTGCTAATTTTGGGTCACCATTATTTTTAAAATATATTTTTATTTCTTTTATTTTGAATCACGTATTTTTAAATAAAATAATATTATATATAAATTCAAGACTTTTTCATATTTATTAATCACACATTATCTATCAAAATATTATTATAAAATATATTTTGAGAGGGGGAAAAAAAAGAAGCTCAAACAGGTTCTTAGCTCTTGTTTGATACACACTATTTTAAAAATTTATTTTTTTCTCTTATTGTGAATTACATATTTTTCAATAAATTAATATTACAAGTAAAATTAAAAAAAAAAAATTAGTTTTTAATTACGTATTTTACATCAAATCACCATTCTAAATTTTTATTTTTGTTTTTTTACAAAAGTATCTATCAATTGGAAAAATCCTAAGGATTTGCTCGACTTCCCAAATATTAAAGTGATAATTGAAATGCCAATCAATCTCATTGTAATATCAATCAATCATTTGAAATGATATGCAAAGTCATTGATTTCAATTTCCTCTGATATTTACGTAAATTTCATTAATGTCCTTCAAAATTTTCGATAATTATATCCACATCCTCATTTTTAAAAGTTATCTAAACTTGTCCTGTTGATATAAATTTGTCGTTTAATTATTTTCTTCAAATGCTAAATATGTAAATATTCATCAAATTTAAAAATTTACTATTTCTTAGAAATGAATAAGGTTGCTCCAAATTTTAACACGTGAAGAAATGAAAGAAGAAGTTCTTTATTATATATATTTTTTTATATCATAATAATAAATTTAAACTTTCTAATATTGATGAAATTTTAGGATTCTCGAGTTAGCCTATCACTGATATGCAAGGACGATTCAAAATTATTTTTGTAAAGTTTTAATTTATTAATATATTAACAAACTCTCCTATAATTTTTTGAGGATGGTTCTTTATATATTACTATACACCCTTGACATGGCTTATTGGATTTTACTTTGTTAAGACTTTAAGTAGAAATGTAAAAAAAAAAAAAAATTGACATTTTCAATTAAGTGACAAATTATGTTCGTGTCAATAATTCAAAATCAGCATAGTATCTACTCATAAAACACATGAATGATCACATATAATCATGTATGGAATTATGTATGCAATATACTAATGATTGATATATATATATATATACACACACTATATTCATACACAAATTAGCCAAAATCTTAATTCATGCAGTATCACTAACACAACACAATTTAGTAATTAGTTGGTTTCTTTGTGGTTTCTATACTCATGTAAATGACAAATAAATGTTGATAAATTAGCCGAAATGAACTCAAACGAGCAACTAGAAATGGAGTTTGGAGCAAATGTATCTTTATCAATCTAAATTCATTGATTACTTCATATCACCTTTGTACGTTCAAACAAGAAACACAACTCAAATTCATGGATTCTACAACAAATCAAACACAATTCTCATTTTCTTTAAC
Organism: Osmanthus fragrans; assembly: GCA_019395295.1. Taxonomy (NCBI): domain Eukaryota; kingdom Viridiplantae; phylum Streptophyta; class Magnoliopsida; order Lamiales; family Oleaceae; genus Osmanthus; species Osmanthus fragrans. Next base: position 28,755,099 of record CM033350.1, read on the forward strand.
TTCCACTTATATTCATTCTTCAATTCCGACCGTGGCCCTACACATTTCTTTACAAAAAATTTCATTATCTCAATTTTCACCATTCATTCACAACTCTTCTTCTCCCCAAAACCCCATTTCTCTCTCCAATTTCCAAACAAAATTCTATCATAACTGCTAGAAAGCAAAAATTGGTGCTCGCCTATCTAAATTTGATTGTCAATTCTTGAATTAATTTTGAATTACGAAATTTCAGTCTTTTTGGATCAGGAACTTTCAACTTTCTAATTCCAAAAATTTGATGATTCAAACCTCCAAGTTTTTTAGGTATTCTCCAAAGTCAAGACTACACTGATGTGTGAGCACCTTATTTTAATTAAATCAAGAAACTAATTTTTGAAGTAGACAATTAAGTAAAGCAAGAAAATAATTATTTTCTCTCTCCAATAGTTAATTCGAATAAACTATGTTTAAGATATCGAAGTCCAGAGATTACATTTAATTGGTATTTATTTGAAGTTGATTCCTTTCTTTAGCCATAATTTTTCCATGTGTGGTGTAGTATATATGGAAATCTAATTGTGATAAAGTACAAACTCCATTTAATGTTATCTCATTTTGTTTATTTTTAATTAAAAATTGGTCAAAGAAATTCCCTAGTTGGTAGCCTTCACGCATGGATGGATACAAAATAAGCTTTTGCATTATTTGGTAATTGGTTATTGTGTCAATCATGTAGTGATAGGTGTTTGAGTAGTATTAACTTGTAGGTATAATTATGATAAGAGAAAAGTGAAACATATTCCAACCCAAATTCTTTTTGTTGCACATTCACAATTCTAATTGCACTAGAAGTCAAATTATGAACATCCTATGGGTGGCTATAAATATTATGCATATGTCACATCATTCACCACACAAATTTTATACACACGACAGAGAGAAAAAAAGATTTGGAACGTGAAATCATTGTTTTTCTTTCAAAGATTTGTTTGACCCATCTAGTAATTTTGTACAAGTGTTTCATTTCCTTATACTTTTATATTCAATAATTTATGCATGAATTGTCAGTGGATCTTCGGGTTCGACCTAACGGAATGTGAACTCTTTTTGGTTCTTTATAATGAAATGTGAAATCTTTCGGGAATTCAAAGTACAACTGATGGGTATGTTGTTTGGTCATCGATATACTCCATAAGATATGTGGTATGGAGGGAGTGTTTAATTTATTGTTATATAATTGTCTATGGGAACTGCACGTATCTTACTGGGTGTTTTTAAAATACTCACTTTTACAATAATTTTACAGATTAGTTCGAGTCGATTGGATCTGTGGCGGATGGTGATGCGGGCTGCTAAGTGGATCGAAAACAAAAGACAAACATATAAATTAAGTTTTTTGCCTTTAAATTTATTATTTAGTTTATTTTATTCAGAATCAGTTAGTTGATTATTTTAAAGATTCGTTTCCCGTATTTTAAGTTAAAGTTATGAATGTTTTAGTTATTTTTATTAATAAAATATCTAAGTTTATTTTTTTATTCGATTCCGCCTTTAATATAATGTGAAAAGAAAATTGTTTTGGTAACACCTCAAATACAATATTCATAAAAAATTGGGACGTTACAACTAAGTACAAAACTTTTTTGTAATTACAATTAAGCACAAGGACCTAATCGGACATATATTATCCAAGTTCAATTAATTAGATCCTGTCTAGTCGACACTAGATCACCCGATCTAATTATTACTCTTTACTTTTTCCACTAAAAGCAAAAAAATTGAACTCTCGAAATATATAAGATCACAAAAGTCAATAAAAATGTAATACATTCATCTGAAATACCGTATTTGTAATTTATCTCATTCCGAGATCCGATTATTATGTACAAGTATAAATGACCGTTTTGTCATTCTAATTATTCTCACTAACTTAAGTATCATTTTTTTCAACGATCCTGTGAACTAATCACAGATGTCGAAGTTTAGACGTCGCTAAACATTGACTTCAAATTTTAACCATCCCCAAAAAATACTTAAGTAGTCACTCTACCCATTTTTCAGGGTGACGGTTCTCGACATGAATTCATGTTCTTTATTACGCTTATCCTCAAATTCCCAACTCATCAAAATATTTTACCAATTAAATTGATCCACCTATTGATGAATCAAAAAACCATTAAAATCACGAAAAGATATACATAACCCTGTCAGGGGATTTTGATGAAACACACAACAGTTAAGCGGAATTTAATTCTTCGCACGGTCATGCTATAGAATTAAACTCGACATGTGGTTTGTTCAAGTGTACTAGTATCACTTTTAACTATTTATGTCATAAGAACAAATCACAAACCTGAATAGTGAATCGATCAACACTATAACTTTTTGGTACAAGATGTCAACCCTTATACATTGATTGTGACCAAATTATTTATGATCAAAATATAAGTTGTGTCACACTGTACTTCTCAACATAAATACCTAACTTATATTATCACAATGATCATAGGCATTTTAATTCGCATGCTCAATAATAAATAAAATCACAATTTATTTGTTCTAAATTATTATTTTTATCATAGGAAAATATACTATATGAGCATACAACCCAACAAATTTCCCACTTTCCCTAGAGTATATGTGTCATGTCTTGCAAATGTCTCTAGAAAACCTTATTCGATAGGTTTTTAGTAAATGAGTCTACAATATTATCCTAGTAGCAATCTTATTGACAATCACATTTTCTCTACCAACTATCTACCTTAGATGATATTTTTGTTCAATGTGTTTACCCATCTGATGACTCTTAGTTCTTTAGCATTTGCAACAATCCTACTGTAATCCTAATACAGTATAAAGGGTTGTGCAAATGCAAGGACCACATAAATGTCCGTAAGGATTTTTTAAGTGATACAACCAATTCAGTAGCTTCATAAACTGTCAAATACTTGGTATCAATGGTGGAATCAGCAATACATGATTGCTTGTTACATCTTTAAATAATGGCCCTACCATAAAATGTAAACAATGATACTGATGTAGACATGTGATAGTCTTTAACCCATCGAAACAAGATCTAGCGATGAACATATAATTCCTTGTTCTTCGGAGGTACTAAAAGACATGCTTTATTGTCATTTAATGTTTCGATCCTAGGGTTAAATACATTTTGACTCACTACACCAACAATATGACAAATGTCAAGTCTATTGCGTAGCATATCATACATGAGACTACCTATTGCCAACCTATAAGTTATCCTACTCATTTACTCAATCTTTTAGGAGCCTTAGTGGACTAATCCTTAAAGAGTTGGTATCTATTCATGCAGAATCTTGCATAGCAAATCTTACAAATATCTTGTCAACACATGAGACTTAGGACAAAGCTATTATCTTGCTCTTTTGATCTCTCAAGATCTGAAACTAGAACATAGCTAGCTTCACAAAGTCCTTCACAAAAACTATTGAGCCAACCACGCTTTTGTAAACTATAAATCACCTACATCGTTTTAATGAGTAGAACATCATCTACATAAGCACTAGGAAAATATAATTTTGTCTTTTATCTTCTTATAAACACAGGTTTGATCAAAGTTCTGATTAAAACCATATGTCTTAATCACTTTGTCAAATCCCTATTCCAAGATCATGATGTCTACTTCGATCCATAAATGGATTGCTGTATCCACATCATCCAAACCTTCTTATATAAAGTCTGATCATCAACTAGTACTATGGAGATCACCATATTGAACTCTCCATTAAACAAGTACCTTGAAAGTGAATTAATAATCATCCGACTTTTTGTAAGGGGCGATTGATCTTGGACTATGGCATCATTTAGGGTGTAATATTTTCATCTATGTTGGCATTACCATTAGGTGGCCCCATATACCTCCTCATTACATTCAACGTCTATTGATCTATTGGATTAGATGACAAATCATCTTTCTTACACAGATCACGTTGTCCAGATATATTTGATACCATGTGATGTCTACCCCATATTATCTTCTAGGAATTGATGGGGTGGAATTGCTCCCACTCATTTCTTTCAACACGGCCTTATTCTTGGACTGACGATCATTAATGTACTTCTCCTCCAAGAAGGTTATATTTGTGCTAACAAAAATCTTCCTAACTAGACGGCTATAAAAATTATCCCTTAATATCTTTAGAATATCCCATAAATTGGCATATCTCTGACCTAGAATCCATCTTTTTTGCCTTCTCTTTCAACACAAGAGCTGGGCCCCAAATTTTGGATGTGATGCAAGCAGGACTTCAATCCATTCCAAATTTCCAGGAGAGTTTTGAAAACAAACATAGAACGAATTAAGTTAAGAATATATCTAATTGTTTCCAACGTATATCTCAAAATGAGATAGGTAAAGTTGTGAAACTTTTCATTGATCTAACCACATGTTAACAATGTTATGTTTTTCCTTTCTGAAATGTCATTTTGTTAGGGTATGCCAGACGTATTCAATTAAGAAACAATACCATTCCGCCAAGTTGTCCTTGAATTCTCCCGAGATGTATTCACTACTTCGATCAGATTGAAATTCTTAATCATCTGACCCAAACGTTTCTCGGCCTTAGTCTTATACTCTTTTGATTTCTCAAAAAAAAAAAACTTTCAAGACATCTGGTAAATATATTTGAATCTAGAGTAATCATCTGTAAAGAATATATTTGTTGTGTCACAGGGCCACTCATGTCAGAATGAACTAGTTACAATACATGTTTGGTATATTGCCTTCCAAACAATAATCACAAACTGACAATGGTTCGCTCTTAACCGAGTTGAGAAGACCATCTCTAGTCAATTTTTGTATTCTATTAAGGTTGATTTGTCCAATATACCAAAGATATGTATCACTAGCAGTCTTGTGAACTAATAACAGATGTTGAAATTTAGCTGTCGTTAAACTCTAAGCCCATACTTTAATAGTTCAGCGAAAAACACTTAGGTAGTTACTCTACCCATTTTTTAGGGTGACGGTCCAGACACGAATTCATGCTCTCTACTTCGCTCATTCTCAAGTTCCCAACTTATCGAGATATTTGACCAATCAAATTGATCTCACCTATTGATGAATGAAAGAACCATTAAAATCACGAAAAGATATACATAACTCTGTCAAATGATTTAGATTAAATACATAGCGGCCAAGTGAAATTTAATTCTCCAAACAATCATGCTATAGAATTAAACTCGACATGTGGTCCGTTCAATGCACTTCAAGTGTACTAGTGTCACCTTTAACTATTTATATGATAAAGACAATTGACAAACCTGAATAGTGAATCGATCAACACTGCAACTTTCTGGTACAACGTGCCAATCTTTATACATTGAATGTGAACAAATTATTTATGATCAAAATATAAGTTGTATCACAATGGATCTCAGCGCAAGTACCCAACTTATATTATCACAAGTGATATTTAGACACTTTAATTCGTATGCTCAATAATAAATAAATAAAACTACAATTTATTTATTATAAATTATTATTTTATCGTAGCAAAGTATACTATATGGGCACACAACCCAACATTATGTCCCTCTACAAGCGCTATGTCCCTTAATAAAAAGTTGTGCAAGTTTGAGTAGACGTGAATCTTCATTTAATCATACAACTTTTGGCAAATGGGTTTGTTATCTTATATAATATGCATTATATTTGTTTGGGCTCCATTTTAAGAATAATGCTTGCATGACATTTCTCCTATGTGGAGAGGAATATGTTCATTGATGGAAAAAGTGGAGGAAAAATCAATGGTATAGATCATGCCACATGTGAAAAATATATTTTGGAATAGTGATTTTTCAGAGAATGTTGAAAAGATAAGATTTTTTTTTTGATTTACGTGTAATATTATTTTATGGAAGAATGTAGTTAAAAATGAATTTTGAAAAAATGTATTTTAGAAATAATGGAGTCCAAATAGGGGCTAATTTCTGATACATTTATATAAATATGGGATGAAAGAGCACTATTTAATGAATTGGGGGGACACCTACAAAGAATAATATATGTGACTTCACCAAGAATCTAAGAAATTTTTTATTGTTATAAGGCAGAGGTACAGAATACTAACAAGATAACAAAGGTTATTGTTGACCTCATTTTCGGTTAGGGCCACGTAGATCACAGATACCAAATCCACTCGCACATACGTGAGCTCATTCCAACATGCAAAGACAGATCAACGGTCTAAAAACACTCTCAAACAAGGTGTGGGAGTTGCTCAACGATGAGAGATGATAACACTTGAAATCCGACAATATTTAAAGAGAACGATTGTATAATAACCGTCAATCACTAAGAACAAAACGTAAATCAAATGATCATAAACACCGATTTAACCAAGTATAAATCTTGTTAGAGAGAACAATATATATCTTACAGTTTTTGGAATGACATTACCCTCAAATGATACAAGGAGGGGGTATTTATAGAGTTTGCACATGAAATAGTGTCCCTTGGATGAAGAGGCATGTGGCCTCATCTTCTTAACCGAAGCATCTAATCCTAGGCATGAATTTGAACTTCTTATCATGTCGCGCATTTAATGCTCTTACAAAGAGTAGCCAAACCTACAATCCATGTTGACAAGACTTTGACATATTACTCATTACAGGGGTCATATCAATCATTTGAATAAGATCTTTTTGTAGAAGATCTTTTGGGAAAAGTGATTATGGAATATGCTCATCTATAATTGGTAGGCTTTTGCTTCGGCATCAGGGCTTCAGCTTTAGGACTTCATCCACTTGTATTGCGCTTCGAGCTTCGACTTATGTGGGCTTCGGCCTCAGAGTTTTATCTACTCGTATTGTTTGGCGAAGCGTAACAGTTATAATAAGTTATCTAAGATGTAAAATGCCTCAATGGATGCAGTTGGAGGCTACATTTAAGCCCAAGCAATGTGTCGAGTAGATTGAGTTCATAATTTCAAATCTGGGTTTTTATAACTGTTACGCATTATACATAGAGGATTTTTACAACCTGGCTTTCTACGACCTTTGACCACCATTTAATGGCGAGAACAACCATCGAAATATTCCCTTTTCAAGTCAAATTTTATATCTTGGTTAATGGCCACTTTTCCTTCATTTTTAGTAACCGATGTCTATGTTTTGGCTGAAGAAACTACTCAAAAAATTATCGTTTCGGTGGCCTTTTGGATGTTGTTAGAACATAATGTATTGTCCCAATAGATTATTCCAATCTTTTGACCTCAAAATCTAGCGGATCGAGTGGCCCACAGAATCTCAACCACCTATCCTCTATGTGGCATCACTTGTACGTTGGAACACATCATTAGGATGCAAAGGTTATCGATCGGAAAAATGTACCACTATCGTTTGTACTACGATGGTCAAATCAACTATCGGATAAAAGAGAGTGGGTGCAAGAGAGTGGTGATGAAGACTCATTACACCTTAAGTCAAACGGATTCGCATGAGCGCATATGTAATAGGTCAAGTGAGGCTAATGGATCGAGCTCAACCTAATCTAATTAACATAATTCATGCTAAATCGATCAATGTGGCCTCCGTCACAAATATGTTACGTAATTTATAAAAATAACACTATACGTGCACAAATGATCAGAACCTAGAAATTTGATGTACCAAAAATAGGTACCAAATTCTTGATTTTAATGTTTTGTCTCCTTTCCTTTGGAATTAACAAGAGATAAATGAAGGAAAAAAAAATATATATTGCGTTCAAATTGTGTCGTTGCTCATTTTATAAAATTGTAGTATATAATCATATATATCTAGCATTTGATAAAATTTAGGAAAAATAATCGAACCCGCATATAGAAGAAACTCATTGAAGACTGTATTAAGCTCATGTTTGATAAAAAATTCTTTAAAACTCATTTTTTTGGAAACTGATTTTTTTATCACATATTCTCTCAAAAAAATAATTTTGTATGTGGACAGTGGACCCAAAATTCATAGTGAGTAGGATGCTTGGTTGACAATAAATCTTGGTGTTACATGGACATTAATTATAATCTTGAAATAAATTTTTTAGGATTTCATTTTATTTTCTTATAATTTTTAAAAAAACATTATTAAGCAAATTGAAAATAATTAAAACAATGCCTGAAAATAATTATTTAGCAAAAACAATATTTTAAATAGCAAATTTTTTGAGAATATGTGGTTTAAAAGTAGGGAAATGTTATAAATTTATGTGCATCATATTTTATTGTGCGAATGTGTGATTTAAATAGGACCTCTTTCAAAGTTAGATTCTAACAATTTGAATAAATAGGACCTCTTTCAAAGTTAGATTCTAACATAGACAAAATTGAATTTTCAAATTTGAGAAGTGTTTTATATCTTAGATTTAAAAGAATAGGAATGTCTAAACCTAATCAAAACAAATGTTTGAGAACAATTTGTATCAATCCAACATGAAGATATTTAAATTTCTTCTTGTGAGATTGAATACTATATTTTGAAAAAAGGATTCATTTGAGTAGATTGATTTTTGGATTTCTAAATTTTAAAAATATCTGTCGACCAAAAATATTTGTAGTAAGTCCTTTAGAATTTGCTTGAAAAGAATAAATTTAAACAATAAAAGGAGTGTCAATAATTACTTCTTGGTCTAAATCGTTTACAAGAAAAAATACATTTTTAAAACATTTATTTGAATTACACACACGTTGTTTTGAAAGTTTGTATTGAATATTGAGTTTTTTACCACTAGCACCAGAAAAACGTTCAGTAGTTTTCTCAAAGTATTTTGTAGAAATTAATCCTCAACTTTCAGGCAATTTTGATCTACTCCTGAGTAAATGAACTCTCTAGTATTTATCGCGAATTTTTTGTTGACTATAATAGTCATATTGCAATGACATATTTGAAGTTGAATACGGGTAATAACATTAAGATTTTCTTCTTACAAATTGAGGATTTGAATGATAATTTGGATGATAAGCATGAGAAATATCAATAGAATTATCATCTTCTGATGACTTCCACATGGACTTCTTTCATTTGTTGCTCAAGATGAGAAAACCTTTATGTATTTGAGTAGGTGATTATAGTTACTCAGTTATCAGTTATTGGTAATTAAATAGACAATTACTTAAATTGAAAATTTGATTAGTAGTGACTACTGCAAATAGAATTATTATAATTTAATCTGATGGCCGAGATCCTAAAGAAAATCCTATTCCTGTAGTAGAATTTGTTGACCTCAATTAGCGAATCAACGGGTGACATGCCCTATAAGAGCAACGGCAAATTGTTTTTGGAGGATAAAGAATAATGTTTTGTTTTTTACATTATGGCATCATCAACGAAGGTGGCATTTGAAAGTGAGCATTTTGTAGGGTCTTGAAGCCAATGAAATACATCAAACTAAGGGACCATAAAGTTTTTCTTCCATTCGAAGTACGAGAATCCTCCACCTTTATCTGTAAGCACTTGTTCTTAATGTATACTTGTATTATATTTATTTAGGTTGGAAAATACGGGTTGTGGGTTGCCTATTAAAGTGGTTTGAAGGGAGTGTTTTGATAGAAGTCAAACTCACAACTTCCCCCAACTTCCACGATTTTACATAACTTCCATAATTTGAATAGAGTGTCTGTGCGTTTAGAAATGAAAACATGTTGCCCTAGAGTTTGTGGGAAGTCTTAAGGGCTGTTAAGCACATTAAATTGAGTACAATTTTTTGTTTTACTTAACCTAATAAAGTCTTATACGTTATAACAATTTGAGGAACTTTTACAAGAGAATGTAGACTAAGATGAGTAGCATAATAATCCACTCACTTTCCTCCCACGTGTACACGGTTTTGGAGGCCTGCACTATTATAAAAATTATGTCATCAAGCTAAGTGACAGGATTTTCTTTCACTCCAAGTACAAGAAGCCTCCACCGTTATCTTGAAAAACTTTGCCTTTATTATAAAGTGATATAAAATTGAAAGAAATTCGTGTCACTTAGCTGGAAGTATTATATCTGTTTTTGTTGGAAAATATAGGTTGTCTACTTAAGTGGATTGCCGGGAGTGGTATGTCGAGAATTGAAACCTATATCAACAGGTTAAATCACGGTTAACGGAATTTAACCTCGAAAGAGACAAATAAAATGACTTGCATGTAATAAAAGAATTCCAAGCAAATACATGAAGGCAAGTGACAAGATTTTTGAAAAAACTGTCTTTATTATAAAGTGATAAAAATGTTGCTCTTTCGCTAATCAGGCGGGTCGATTAATACATATCTGTAACTATTCAGACGAAGGCACATGAATGATTCTACAATCTGCAAAATAAGCAAATAAATACAGCCGGGTAAAAGAGACGAGGCATGCATGCATGCATGCAAAAAAAAAAAAAAAAAAAACGAAAATAAAATAAAATAAAGAGGTCGGTACAACAGGGAGAGGGACTGGGAAGTGGCACATCTTGAGGCTGATTCTGTTTCACGGGAAGACTGTCGCGAGCAGAAGAGAATGGAACGAAACAGGAAAATTTGGTGCTGGACGTAAATGCTGTGTACGTTGCTGCAGAACTTCGAAGGGCCATAACTTTGCGATCAGTGCACCGATTGGGGAGGTAATTGATTTGATTCCGGGTATTTATTCGAGAGGAATCCAATGAAGACTATCTTCAGCAGAAGAGAATGGAATAAAACAGAAAAAAATCCATTCTTGACGCAGATTGACGCGTGTATTAGCTGCAGAACTTCGAAGGGCCATAACTTTGCACTCGGTGGACCGTTTGGGGTGATTTTTTTTTTGATTCCGCGTATTTTTTCGAGACGAATCCAATGGCAAACTGCCGAAGGCGGTTTGGGGCCTTCTTTCGTCCCGAAACGTCCATATTCCAGCTTAATTTGATCTTTGCCCCAAAATGGACACACCTCGATAAATTTCTTCCCCCTGTTCTTCAAACCGTAGGTGAGTAGCACAAGGATATATCTGCGGGACGTCAATGCTCTATGGTTGAATTTCGAGAATTTTTTCTATTTTTATTATTATTTTAATTACATAAAACTGATTGTTACATAATAATTACAGTCACTGTGCATAAGATGCAGCTTCAAGGGTGTTTACCCCGCTGGCAAAGTTA